>LBNU01012573.1:241394-269347 GCA_014162995.1 Artemisia annua | reverse complement strand
CTTAAGCTTGTCCCAAGCATCCTGAAGATGACTCACTGAGTGACTTTTCACTCAGTGACTTGATTGTGTTAAAGGTAGTTAAACACTTAGGTTATTTTATGTTCAAATCCTAGTTTAAGAGAGTTTGGGAATTCAGTGACCCAACAGGTACCACAGTGAATACAAGCTCAGCTACTCATCATGTTCACAAGACAAAGCAGAACTTGTACACTGTTCCATCAAAGTACAAGCTACTTCACAAAGTACAAGTCCAATGCAACAAGATGTAGCAGCTTAGATATTTATGTAGATAGTCAGTTAGCTTAGATATTTTCTACATTCTATAAATAGTTTGTATGTAGCTTCATTTCGGTTCATGAAAAATGTAATCACAACACACATTTCTCTGTAACAACTTTCTCTCAATAAGGTCATTTTCCATTTTATCTCAATTCTCTTTACAAACGATCAAATTAAAAACATGTATAAGACCATGCTTGTTATGATCACCCTTGTTAAGATTGGTTAGGTACCGGTTAACTCATTGCTTGATTTATTGAAAATTTGGTATTGAGGATTTAGTTACAAATGGTTATTAATGTAATAGGTTGAAATGAAAACATTGGTATTATAATGGCATGTCTTCAATATAATGATAGATGTAACTAATGTGTGCCATATATTTTACGTGCCACAAACTGATTGAAACCTTACTCCCTCTTGCCGACTTGCCGTAGTTAAAATGCATACTTAATTCAAAAGGTAAATACCATTCTATAAGACAAGTTAAAGGAACCTTATCTATCAATATTAATGTTGTCAGTAAATCCTAAGGAACGATATTCTGTATCACCATATGTGGAATTGTAGAAATAATGCCTTTTATACTGCTATTGTTGAGCAAATTTGTGAAGTTATTGTTGATTCTCTATCACCCTATTTTGACTACCTTTTGCATTTTTTAAATTAACCTTCATTTGTTTCACTCGATAGGCATGAAGAAGGGCCCGTTGAAGTTAGAGCGCAAATGAGGCCACTCCACCAGAATGTAGCAATATGACACATGGTTTTCAAGAAGCAAACATTCATCTGTGTGTAACGAAAGGATCACATCATTTTATCATTGTTTACGAGCAGAAACAAGATGAGGAACTCTGGACGTCTTTTTCTGTTTAATTAAACAGCAGGGGCCATTGTTTAATTTTGATCTTCAAATTTCAAGGTAGTTATAAATACTTTTTTACATGACAAACTATAACTTGTTAAGGGACACAGTATGGTTACTACAGTATATGAGGTTGACTTGTTCCATCAATCCTATTGAATGTGCATTAGCTCTTTACCTTTTGCAGTTAATAACAAAAGATTTGACACTTTGATATATAAAAAAATCTTGGGTACAGAAAACCAAGGTCTTTACAATACAACAGTGGTCTATTTAAAGTTTACACCATCTATTTTACATTTTAAAACTAAGAAAAAAAAGAACATGAGTAATCAAGTTTTTCCCAACATCAAACGATCTCATTTTTCTTTATACTTACTGAAATACGATGGTGTGTGCAACTATAATCAATTCAAAAACTTGGTTAATACATTTTGGTACAACTAATTCTGTTGATTCAAGCCGTTTTAAAAGTTCGGGTTGATTCAAGTTTTAGATGAAACTAAAATTTTTATTCGAACTATATACTCTATGATAATTAGTCACAAAGGTTTTATTAGGTAATGTGATAAAACACGAGGATTCCAAATTTTGTTAAGCTAATGTAAAATTTTTGTTGAAATGAAATAGTTTATTACGACTCGTGACCATTTTGTTAGATACTGTGAAAAAACACAATCGATGCACACTTCAGTTCATGTTTACTAAGAAAGTTATTATCACTTGTCTACTTTACACGTAATCTAGTTAATTAAATTTTTGTTTACATGTTAATTAGTAGGTGATGAAACTGTTTATCTAGTATTTGCTACTAAAATGTCATATTTAACACCGACACTATTGTTTTGTAAGTCACCTTACAGATCCGGATAGTGGCGGACTTAGGAGTAAATCTAAGGTGGTTCCCTTAGTCGGGAAGCCAAAATTAATGAGATAACGGGTCGAGTTGGATCGGATTCAAATGTAAAAGTGCATCATTAGCACTTTACATTTTAATTGAACATATATTATTGTTTAAATAATTGATTCTTTTAAGGTTTCATAGCTTGAAAAGCTTCATCATAGCATACGTATTTTCAGCTCGAGACTCAATTCATGACTTATAATACTAAATTTTTACTTATTGCTTGACTCCAATTCTTTTGGCATCTGAACAAAGTTGAAGTCTTTTAGCATCTATGTGAATAAAAGATGANAAAAAAAAAAAAAAAAAAAGAAAAAAGTTGCTAATAAAAATAACACACAACAACTTGTTATTGGGTTGGGAACAAGAACAACATATTGAGATGGGTAGTACGTAACTATACATAAAAAAAACTTAAAAACAAGTCCATTTCACTGCCCAATGCATTAAAGCATTATATCCAATAGTTTCTTCATCTCACTTTGTCCAAAGGTTTTTTCTAGTTTTATTCTTTAATTTCTTGCTAGATGATAATTGTTCATCTTCTTCTTGACAAGAGTTCAGTAGTTTTATTCTTTCTAGTAAACATTGCAATCAACAAGACTTCCTAAACAACAAATTGCTTGTTGTAACTACACTAAATCTACTTATTTGCATCTCCCTCAAGTTCAATCAATCTTCAAGGTGGTTCCTCATATTTCTCTAAGGTAGGTCCCGAAAAAATCTATCCATCACTTCTAAATAATTTTTGCTCGCAAGGTGGTTCCCGGGTAGGTCCGCCTCAGTTGATGAATCCGGATAATAGTTGCATGAGTTAAAAATTTAGTCATTCTGATAAAAAGAACTTTTAAGAAATGAACCATCAAAATATGACATCTTTTATGATTTATTGAAAATTTGGTATGGAAATGCAAACTGTAGGGAATATATTGAGGATTTAGTTACAAATGGTTATTAATGTAATAGGTTGAAATGAAAACATTGGTATTATAATGGCATGTCTTCAATATAATGATAGATGTAACTAATGTGTGCCATATATTTTACGTGCCACAAACTGATTGAAACCTTACTCCCTCTTGCCGACTTGCCGTAGTTAAAATGCATACTTAATTCAAAAGGTAAATACCATTCTATAAGACAAGTTAAAGGAACCTTATCTATCAATATTAATGTTGTCAGTAAATCCTAAGGAACGATATTCTGTATCACCAATTTAGGGGTGTTATCGGGTCGGGTTATCGGGGTTATCGGGTTTGTCGGGTCGGGTTGAGTCGGGTTTTGAATTTTTTAAAAGTGACCCGCAACCCGACCCGATTAAGAATCGGGTTGTCGGGTTCGGGTGGCATTCGGGTCGGGTTATGTCGGGTCGGGTGATTCGGGTTATCGGGTGACCCGATTAAGTAACAATAAGTTTCTTTAATATTTAAACAATAACACTAAATTGGACTTGACATTGTATTTGTTTTGTCATAATGTATTCAACTCTTTACAAATACGCATTTAACAAAAAAAACCAAGTTATACTTCGTCTTTCATAGTGCAGACTTAAAACCAGCATTTACATGTAAATTACATGTAGCATGCACCGATAAATGAGGTACTGATGTAATGTATGTAGTATGCAGGTAGAATGCACTGATGTAAATATGTAATGTAGTATACTATNTTTTGCGCCACACAAAAATGTGTTCATATAAGGGTATTTAAGGACATTTGGGTTGCAAATGGATTGCAGGCAGGAGATGAGTTAGTTTGTACTTAAACTCATTGACAATTGAAAGAAGCCTCTTATGAACTTGCAATGTAATCTCTTTCTTCACACTTCTCTTTCTATATAATGTTTGAATTACGCCAACTATACTCTCTAACTTGCTATATGATGATGTGGCATGATAGCAACTCGATTTATATCTAGCTACATTAGTATTATAATGGCATGTCTTCAATATAATGATAGATGTAACTAATGCATGCCATATATTTTAGGTGCCACAAACTGATTGAAACCTTACTCCCTCTTGCCGAGTTGCCATAGTTAAAATGCATACTTAATTCAAAAGGTAAATACCATTCTATAATGACAAGTTAAAGGAATCTTATCTATCAATATTAGTGCTGTCAGTAAATCCTAAGGAACAACATTCTGTATCACCATATGTAGAATTGTAGAAATAATGCCTTTTATACTGCTATTGTTGAGCAAATTTGTAAAGTTATTGTTGATTCTCTATCACCCTATTTTGACTACCTTTTGCATTTTTTAAATTAACCTTCATTTGTTTTACTCGATAGGCATGAAGAAGGGCCCGTTGAAGTTAGAGCGTAAATGAGGCAACCCCACCAGAATGTAGAAATATGACACATGGTTTTCAAGAAGCAAACGTTCTTCCGTATGTAACGAAAGGATCACATCTTTTTATCATTATTGTTTACGAGCAGAAACAAGATGAGGAACATTGGGCGTCTTTTTCTATATAATTAAACAGCAGGGGCTTTTGCATTGTTTAATTTTGATCTTCAAATTTCCAGGTAGGTAGTTATAAATACTTTTTTACATGACAAACTATAACTTGTTTGTCTAGAAGGGATTCACAGTATGGTTACTACAGTATATTTTTGGGCAAAATACTTATTAATGTAATATACTTGCCAGTTGCCACAAATGTTACTTTCGTGTACTGAACAAATTTTTTCCCTTATATGGGTACTGAACTTTCATTTTTTGGTCTTTTTTATGTACTTTGAGACATTTTTGCCCCTGGATTTTTAATAATTTGAGGGGCAAAAACGTCACAAAATACATCAAAAAGACCAAAAAATGAAAGTTTAGTACCCATATAAGGAAAAAAAATTGTTCAGTACACGGAAGTAATATTTGTGGCAAGTATGATGCATTTTGAAGGAATTTGCCCTATATTTTTATAAAAGTTAGTGCTTATGAGGTTGACTTGTTCCATCAATCATTCAATCCTATTGAATGTGCAGCTCTAAAACTTAAATATAAAATACGTACAGCTCTTTACCTTTTGCAGTTAATAAAAAAAGATTTGACACTTTGATGTATAAAAACCTTGGGTACAGGAAACCAAGGTCTTTACAATACAACAGTGGTCTATTTAAAGTTTACACCATCTACTTTACATTTTAAAACTAATAGTTTTATTTTAAAAGAATACATGAGTAATCAAGCTTTTCCCAACATCAAAAGATCTCATTCTTCTTTATACTTATTGAAATATAATGGTGTGCAACTATAATCAATTCAAACACTTGGTTGATACATTTTGAGACAACTAATTCGGTTGATTCAAGCCATTTTAAAAGTTCGGGTTGGTTCAAGTTTGGATGAAACTATAAATTTTATTCGAACTATATACTCTATGATAAGTGATAAAACACGAGGATTCCAAATATTGTTAAGCTGTAAATGTGAAAATTTGGTTGAAATGAAATAGTTTATCATAACTCGTGACCATATATGTTGTTAGATACTGTGAAAAAACAATCAATGCACATTTCAGTTCAGGTTTACTAAGAAAGTTATATCACTCGTCTACTTTTATCCAGTGATCTACTAATTTACACGTAATCTAGTTAACTAAATTTTTGTTTACATGTTAATTAGTAGGTGATGAAACTGTTTATCTAGTATTCGCTACTAAAATGTCATATTTAACACCCACACTATTGTTTTATAAGTCACGTTAAAGATCCGGATAGTAGTTGCATGAGTTAAAAATTTATTCATGCTGATAAAAGAACTTTTAAGAAATGAACCATCAAAATAAGACATTTTTTTCTGCTTTTCAAAATTTGGTCAGATTACAATGTCTTAATGACATCTATCTACCCAATTTATTAACACAAAATCTCTTATTCTTTTTGATATCTTTATTTGCAGTTCACATTCTCAAGAAACAGAAAGTGTAAGGTGCAGATGAGATAACCACCATGAGAGGTCCTCCAAGCAAGTGTACATCTCCTAACTGCTTTTTCAAGTTCATCAAACCTGGTCTCAACACCCAATTGGTTGTGTCTTTAACTCTATATCTCTTCAAAACTTGTTGATAGATTAGCACTTGTTCTGTGTAACACATTATGATTTTTTAAAGAAATCTTGACATGATATTTATATGCAGTGATTATTTGAAATATGACCAATAATTATAAGTTTTGCTTACATTTTGTGAAAATCTAAAAGCCCATGTTTGCAAGTTCATATATAATTGCAGAACAGCTTTTCAGTTTCATATATGAATTTGAGATATATTGAACATCTTTAACATGGAATATTGATTATATGTGCATCTGTTCTTGCAGTCAATACCAATATCATATCAAAAATATTTAGTAAGCAGAAGGAAAAACAAAACTGCCATATTGAAAAGGGGGTGTCGAAAATGGCATGTGAAGATAGATAAAGATTGGGTGTTTGGAGAAGGTTGGGAAACTTTTGTTAGGGAAAATGGTGTGCAAGAATTTGATTTTGTGGTTTTTAAGCACNATGAACCATCAAAATATGACATCTTTTCTGCTTTTCAAAATTTGGTCAGATTACAATGTCTTAATGACATCTATCTACCCAATTTATTAACACAAAATCTCTTATTCTTTTTGATATCTTTATTTGCAGTTCACATTCTCAAGAAACAGAAAGTGTAAGGTGCAGATGAGATAACCACCATGAGAGGTCCTCCAAGCAAGTGTACATCTCCTAACTGCTTTTTCAAGTTCATCAAACCTGGTCTCAACACCCAATTGGTTGTGTCTTTAACTCTATATCTCTTCAAAACTTGTTGATAGATTAGCACTTGTTCTGTGTAACACATTATGACTTTTTAAAGAAATCTTGACATGATATTTATATGCAGTGATTATTTGAAATATGACCAATAATTATAAGTTTTGCTTACATTTTGTGAAAATCTAAAAGCCCATGTTTGCAAGTTCATATATAATTGCAGAACAGCTTTTCAGTTTCATATATGAATTTGAGATATATTGAACATCTTTAACATGGAACATTTCTTGCAGTCAATACCAATATCATATCAAAAATATTTAGTAAGCTTAAGGAAAAACGAAACTGCCATATTGAAAAGGGGGTGTCGAAAATGGCATGTGAAGATAGATAAAGATTGGGTGTTTGGAGAAGGTTGGGAAACTTTTGTTAGGGAAAATGGTGTGCAAGAATTTGATTTTGTGGTTTTTAAGCACGAAGGGAATATGGTTTTTGATATCATGGTTTTCGACACTAGTTCATGCGAAAGGGAATATCCCATCCATAAAGATATGACAATGAAAACAAAAAAAGCATGGCTGGAAGAAAAATCATTTGGGAAATGTAAAACCGACATTGATGGTAAGTGCATTTTTCCATATTTTTACAAGGGACCTTATATTGAATAAGTTTTAAATTCGAGTTCATGTAAGTGCTAATGAATGTGTACTTGGATTTGTAGTATTGAAGAAGACCCCGAAAGTGAAGGATACGTACATAAACAAATCAACGAAATCACTCAAGTCTGAGAAAACTATGACTCCTGATCATAGCAATTATCCATTTTTTATTGGCACTTTGAAGGCTCCTGCAAATAAATTGGTAAGTAAAATAGAAAGGATAATGGGACATTTTGACTTTTGAAGAAAATATGTTGACTTGCATAAGTCAACTGATCTGACTAGGCAAAATGTACCTTTGGCTTTTTGCGTAACATTTAGTTTTTTGTTTGATCATGGCAAGTGTGTGACTAATATTTTCTGGTATAGTTTCTTCCGGTCAGTTTTACCAAGTCAAATGGATTAAGAACCGGAGAGATGATTCTCAGAAATGGTCAAACTGAATTGTCATGGATCGTTGACTTAAAGATCTATCAAGGAAATTACTATTTCATTGGACGAGGATGGCCTGCCTTTTATATTGAGAATGGGCTAAAACAAGGAGACAGTTTTAAGCTTGAATTTGTACAAACCGAGATCGATTCTATGGCAATTTTTTATCGTAAGATCTTGTCTTCTTATATCTCTTATTCACTCAAAGCAGAGAGTTATTTGACATTTAAGGTCAAACATAGTGTTTTTCGTTTTCAAAAACTACCAATATTCTTTTTGTACTGGACTACATGAACCTTCAAGGCTGCGAGTACCCGTTTTGGGGTTGAAAATTAGCCAGTTTGAACTCTAAAATTAAGTAATATCTTTTGTGCCCTGAACAATTTTTTTTTCTTTTCTAGCATGAGATCTTGAAAAAGAGCCGGCTGAATCTCATGAAGCGGTGGAAATTTGTCTTATTTTCCTGATCTTATTTTTCTTTTGTGTACATATGAGTCATTAGAAAAAGTCTTTTCTCTCATTTGAGTCATTTTGTGGCCCAAAAACTCTCAAAACGGGCTTTAAAAATTGACCATCTTTTAGAAAAAAGGTTAAATGTATAGTGATTCTAGGTATGTATAACCTCAAAATATATAGGGTTACAAAATGACCCAAACGGGAGATAAAATCATCTGTTAGTGACAAGTATAATGACTGATAGGAAATAAATGAAAACGCATGTTGGTATTTTCTTGCAAAAAATTAAAATAACAATAATATCCAAAACTAGTATCTGATTGAATCCATTTATTTTGTACGATTTCCTAAACATGAGATATATGGATCCCAGGATTATCGGAGGAAAATCGCTGTTTCAAGTCCATTGCTACTGCATCTTGTATCAATAACTCATATGTGGTAATTGAATTTGATGTTTAACCCTTGCGATATACTTGATTATACTAAGTTTAAGAATGCTTTCATGTTTTGCAGCATGTTCCATTGGGTTTTGCAAGGTCAAATGGATTTTTCAACATGAACAACAGTGAAATGGTTGTGATGGATGAAAAACAAAGGCTGTGGCAAACAAAAGTTTGCCCCGCACGTGATCGTGTTCGTATAAGGGGATTTAAGGATATTTTCGCTGCAAATGAATTAAAGGCAGGAGATGAGTTTTTACTTGAACTTGTTGACAATGGAAAGAAGCCGCTAATGAACGTGAAATGTAATCTCTTTCTTCCCATTTGTCTTTCTATATGTTGTTTAAAGCACACTACTGTTATACAAATTTTTATTTCCCACATTAGTATTATCATGCCATGTCATCAGTGAGTGTATCTAACATGTGCCATGTAATGTTCCTATCACAAACTGAATACTCCCTTTAGCCATAGTGAAAATGTTTACTGGATAATATGCAAAGATACCACTCTATAATGACATTCTACGGTAATCTTAAATGCAGTATCAAAGGCTATACTAAATTTTAGTGAACTTTGTTTTCTATCACATATTTAGGATAAAGTTGTTGCACTCTATGTAATAGTATGTTTTATACTCCTATTGCTGAATGCATATTTGCAGTTATTGTTAATGCATGGTTATTTTCTTTTATTGTATTTTGACTACCTTCAGCCGTTTCGTGATAACCTTTATTTGGTTTACTATGTAGGCATGAAAAAGGCTCCATTGGAGTGAGAGCAAATTGGATATCGAAATCACAAGATAGCACGTTGACATTCTGGCACAAGGTCTTTAAGAAGCATCGGTCTTTAAGAAGCATCTAGTTTATATGCAGTGATTATTTGAAATATGACCAATAATTATAAGTTTTGCTTACATTTTGTGAAAATCTAAAAGCCCATGTTTGCAAGTTCATATATAATTGCAGAACAGCTTTTCAGTTTCATATATGAATTTGAGATATATTGAACATCTTTAACATGGAATATTGATTATATGTGCATCTGTTCTTGCAGTCAATACCAATATCATATCAAAAATATTTAGTAAGCAGAAGGAAAAACGAAACTGCCATATTGAAAAGGGGGTGTCGAAAATGGCATGTGAAGATAGATAAAGATTGGGTGTTTGGAGAAGGTTGGGAAACTTTTGTTAGGGAAAATGGTGTGCAAGAATTTGATTTTGTGGTTTTTAAGCACGAAGGGAATATGGTTTTTGATATCATGGTTTTCGACACTAGTTCATGCGAAAGGGAATATCCCATCCATAAAGATATGACAATGAAAACAAAAAAAGCATGGCTGGAAGAAAAATCATTTGGGAAATGTAAAACCGACATTGATGGTAAGTGCATTTTTCCATATTTTACAAGGGACCTTATATTGAATAAGTTTTAAATTCGAGTTCATGTAAGTGCTAATGAATGTGCACTTGGATTTGTAGTATTGAAGAAGACCCCGAAAGTGAAGGATACGTACATAAACAAATCAACGAAATCACTCAAGTCTGAGAAAACTATGACTCCTGATCATAGCAATTATCCGTTTTTTATTGGCACTTTGAAGGCTCCTGCAAATAATTTGGTAAGTAAAATAGAAAGGATAATGGGACATTTTGACTTTTAAAGAAAATATGTTGACTTGCATAAGTCAACTGATCTGACTAGGCAAAATGTACCTTTGGCTTTTTGCATAACATTTAGTTTTTTGTTTGATCATGGCAAGTGTGTGACTAATATTTTCTGGTATAGTTTCTTCCGGTCAGTTTTACCAAGTCAAATGGATTAAGAACCGGAGAGATGATTCTCAGAAATGGTCAAACTGAATTGTCATGGATCGTTGACTTAAAGATCTATCAAGGAAATTACTATTTCATTGGACGAGGATGGCCTGCCTTTTATATTGAGAATGGGCTAAAACAAGGAGACAGTTTTAAGCTTGAATTTGTACAAACCGAGATCGATTCTATGGCAATTTTTTATCGTAAGATCTTGTCTTCTTATATCTCTTATTCACTCAAAGCACAGAGTTATTTGACATTTAAGGTCAAACATAGTGTTTTTCGTTTTCAAAAACTACCAATATTCTTTTTGTACTGGACTACATGAACCTTCAAGGCTGCGAGTACCCGTTTTGGGGTTGAAAATTAGCCAGTTTGAACTCTAAAATTAAGTAATATCTTTTGTGCCCTGAACAATTTTTTTTCTTTTCTAGCATGAGATCTTGAAAAAGAGCCGGCTGAATCTCATGAAGCGGTGGAAATTTGTCTTATTTTCCTGATCTTATTTTTCTTTTGTGTACATATGAGTCATTAGAAAAAGTCTTTTCTCTCATTTGAGTCATTTTGTGGCCCAAAAACTCTCAAAACGGGCTTTAAAAATTGACCATCTTTTAGAAAAAAGGTTAAATGTATAGTGATTCTAGGTATGTATAACCTCAAAATATATAGGGTTACAAAATGACCCAAACGGGAGATAAAATCATCTGTTAGTGACAAGTATAATGACTGATAGGAAACAAATGAAAACGCATGTTAGTATTTTCTTGCAAAAAATTAAAATAACAATAATATCCAAAACTAGTATCTGATTGAATCCATTTATTTTGTACGATTTCCTAAACATGAGATATATGGAACCCAGGATTATCGGAGGAAAATCGCTGTTTCAAGTCCATTGCTACTGCATCTTGTATCAATAACTCATATGTGGTAATTGAATTTGATGTTTAACCCTTGCGATATACTTGATTATACTAAGTTTAAGAATGCTTTCATGTTTTGCAGCATGTTCCATTGGGTTTTGCAAGGTCAAATGGATTTTTCAACATGAACAACAGTGAAATGGTTGTGATGGATGAAAAACAAAGGCTGTGGCAAACAAAAGTTTGCCCCGCACGTGATCGTGTTCGTATAAGGGGATTTAAGGATATTTTCGCTGCAAATGAATTAAAGGCAGGAGATGAGTTTTTACTTGAACTTGTTGACAATGGAAAGAAGCCGCTAATGAACGTGAAATGTAATCTCTTTCTTCCCATTTGTCTTTCTATATGTTGTTTAAAGCACACTACTGTTATACAAATTTTTATTTCCCACATTAGTATTATCATGCCATGTCATCAGTGAGTGTATCTAACATGTGCCATGTAATGTTCCTATCACAAACTGAATACTCCCTTTAGCCATAGTGAAAATGTTTACTGGATAATATGCAAAGATACCACTCTATAATGACATTCTACGGTAATCTTAAATGCAGTATCAAAGGCTATACTAAATTTTAGTGAACTTTGTTTTCTATCACATATTTAGGATAAAGTTGTTGCACTCTATGTAATAGTATGTTTTATACTCCTATTGCTGAATGCATATTTGCAGTTATTGTTAATGCATGGTTATTTTCTTTTATTGTATTTTGACTACCTTCAGCCGTTTCGTGATAACCTTCATTTGGTTTATTATGTAGGCATGAAAAAGGCTCCATTGGAGTGAGAGCAAATTGGATATCGAAATCACAAGATAGCACGTTGACATTCTGGCACAAGGTCTTTAAGAAGCATCGTCTTTTAATGTATGTTATGGAATGAACAAATGTTTCCACCATTGTTTATAGGGAAAATTACACAGATAGGTAACGAACTTTGAAAAACTTCTAATGTTAGGTAACAAACTCTCAAAAATATTAATATAACCAAGAAAACTTGTTGAAACCGGCAATGTTAGACTATATAACCGTTTTGAGTGACATGTCAGCTTATTGGACCCACTTATGTCCAGTACTTTGCTACTTTCGGCTTTGCTACTTTCGGCTGAATACCCTTAAACCAAGGACACATGGTTTGAATTTTATAATCAAAGGCTTACAAATGCATTTAAATAACCATAAACACCATTTTTTTATTTTCATTATATACACCAAATAATTACAAAATCACCAACTCTTACCAATTCTTTCCAAAGCCCACGCCTCCCATTTAATTTTTCCTGAAAACATCTTGTTTCTTTACCTTAGATATTTTTTTCAACTCTTATCCTCTCATTTCTTTCTAAAAAGCTAACAAAACAAACTCTACTTGTTCTCTTTCTCAAAGCAAAAGCAGTCTCAAGTCTCATCCAATATCAAATCGATTCAACTACTAAATTACCCATCATCAAGTTTTGATGAAGTTGATGAATGCCCAAAAATTGACAAGCTTAGCATAGCAAGTTCCATGAGTGACAATCTTGATGACAAGAATCCATGCCAATATTCTGGATTCAAATCAAAGAAAGCATCAAAAAAGCTTCTTGTTCCATTCAAATCAAGAAAACGAGACAAAATAATGCTCACAAAAAGCTTCTTGTTCAATTACAAAATCACCAACTCTTATCAAGACAAGAAAACGAGACAAAAATGGTGGTGGTGGTGGCGCGTGTGGTGATCATTCACACGCGTGGATTTCAAAATAATGCACCTCTGATGGGGTTTATAGAGATGGTTTATAGTGATGTCATGTGTCACCAAGCATAAACTTTCCCATTCCACAGAGGTTTTTAGAGGAAATTTAAAGGTTCATGCATAAACTTTTATATACTTAATAAAGAAGGTATAAGTGAGTCCCTTTTTATGAAGCAAACGGTCAAATTATAAACATGTATAAGACCATGCTTGTTATGATCACCCTTGTTAAGATTAGTTAGGTACCGGTTAACTCATTGCTTGATTTATTGAAAATTTGGTATGGAAATGCAAACTGTAGAGAATACAGCGGTGTTCATCGGTTCGGTTATCGGGTTATTCGGTTTATTCGGTTCGGTTAGTTCAGTTAAAAAAAATTTCTGGGTCAAACCGAAAACTGAACCGAACCGAATTCAAATTTGATTCAACCGAACCGAATAACCCGAATTACATAATTTTAATTATTTTTTCATTTAATTATATATGTTTTTATCACAAAATTTTTTCTTCAAGCTTAAATAATGATATATTTATACTAAAAAAGAGTTTTAGTAATTTTTTTTCATATAAATACATAGAAAAATGTTATATCTATACTAAAAAAGAGTTTTAGTAATTTATTTTTTCATATAAATACATAGAAAAAATATATATTTATAAGAATTCGGTTTTCGGTTCGGTTCTCGGTTTTCATTGCCAAACCCATATCCAAACCGTTAACCGAATATTTAGTTCGGTTCGGTTCGGTTATGACCAATTCGGTTCGGTTACGAATTCGGTTCGATTTTATCGGTTCGGTTCGGTTTCGGTTTTCGGTTACTTTGGATATTACCCGATCCATGAACACCCCTAAGAGAATATATTGAGGATCTAGTTACTGTTAGCGGAATTATTGGCTTAGCCCAGTTATATTTACTATTGTTGTACTTGTAGCCCATTATCATGGCTTATATAGATCATATTGTAACTCATTTGTGATATACAAAACCATACGATTTACATGGTATCAGAGGGTTAATATTGATCCTCTACAAACCCTAAACACACCACCATCGTTTCTACAACCCTACACTCTGTTCCCGAGTATAAAACGGAAAGAAAAGAGATGGAGAGGAAAAAAGGGGTGAAGTAAAGAGGAGAGGAATAAGAAATTATTTTTTTATCTTGTGTTCCCGAGTTGGAAAGAAAAGATAAGGAAGTAACAAAAAAAGAGCTTTAAAATCAATTTCACTCCATTTCATCCCAATTTGGGAAGTAAATTAGGAGAGTAATTTTGATGTAATTTACTATCCTTTACTTTCCTCTCCCCTCCTAAAAAATCTCAGGAACACGATTTTTTTTTACTACCATCCCAAACCTTTCCATTTCACTCTAAAAAATAAACTCGGGAACAGAGTAACATCACTGCCGTAACACAGCACCTTACTCCCCCTCTTCTCCTTACGTGATACAACCTTCCAAAACCATGACAAACGGTAATCCTCCACCACCTCCTGCCCTTACGTTAGTTGAAAAACTCTATGCCATCAACAATCTCAACAGTTTTGTCCCAGTTATGTGGTTTAGCATTTGTAATTAGGCCCATTAGTGTATTATATATACACAACATTGTAACACATTAATATTCATTCAATACACAGTTTACAGCATCGTCTTTTAATGTATGTTATGGAATGAACAAATGTTTCCACCATTGTTTATAAGCTGAACAATGTGTTGAAAAAATGCGTCATTTTTTATTTTTTATTTTTTATATTTTATTTTTATTTATTTTTTTGTTTGTTTGTTTGTTTGTTTTGTTATTTGATGAAACTAGAAAGGCTTTTAGCAATGTTGCATGTGGGTTCAAATTTTCAGTTATGCTAGTTATTAATTGTTTAAAAGCTGAGCTATCAATTGTCTCTGTCACTCTTGCGTTGTTGCTTCAAATATTGTTACACACATGATCATATTAACTTAGATGGATGTTTTAGATAGAGAAATTACTCTTGCTAGAAAAAAGTAGATATTACTAACGTTATCAATGTGGTGACCTACTAAGGCTCATTACAAAGCACGAACATTGGTACACTTTGTAGAAGACCATGCGTGAAGGCCAAAGTTTTAGGTCAATCGGTGATGGTGAGCAGCGATTGATGTGTTTGAATGTGTTGTGTGATATGTTTGTGTTTAAGTAAGATACATGTATATGGTAAAAGCAACTCTGATGGGGTTTATAGAGATGGTTTATAGTGATGTCATGTGTCACCAAGCATAAACTTTCCCATTCCACAGAGGTTTATAGAGGAAGTTTAAAGGTTCATGCATGTATATACTTAATAAAGAAGGTATAAGTGAGTCCCTTTTTATGAAGCAAACAATCAAATTATAAACATGTATAAGACCATGCTTGTTATGATCACCCTTGTTAAGATTAGTTAGGTACCGGTTAACTCATTGCTTGATTTATTGAAAATTTGGTATGGAAATGCAAACTGTAGAGAATATATTGAGGATCTAGTTACTGTTAGCGGAATTATGGGCTTAGCCCAGTTATATTTACTATTGATGTACTTGTAGCCCATTAGCATGGCTTATATAGATCATATTGTAACTCATTATAAATATATATTAAGGGAGACTTAAAACGTCGTAGTTTTGCCCCCCAGTTTTCCCGCCAAAATTACCAGGCTAACTCAAGCCCACTTCCTTGGCCCGTGTCTTTCATCCTGCCCAGTCCGGTTTCTTTGGATAAAGGGACGCTTCTAGATTTCTCCGGCACATACCATCGTCATCTACACACAGAAAGATTTCATCAAAAACCATGGTCCTCACGCCGATGTTTGATTGCAGCTGCAGGAAAAGTGAACATAAAACTGAAAAATCTGGTAAGAGTTGTTCTTAATCCCTAAAATCGGTATGGAACTACTTTTATGTTTCATGGATTGTAGTTAATTTAGTCAGTTAATGAAGCCGTAACTAATTTAGTAACTTAATCAAGCCTAATTCTATTTTTTAGCGTTATCATCTTTTTAGGGTTTAATAATAGGAAATTGATTTTGGACTTTGATTACATTTTAATGTTAGTTTCCTATGAACAAGAAGATCAATAAGCAACTGATAATGAAGAAACACCAATATTTTTTTTTTATTTTTTACTTTTTTCTTATGCAGTTGCAATTTATCTGATTTTATTCTTTTTTTTTTCTTTTTTTTTCCCTCAGGTTAAAGTAGTTGTGGACCGAGTTAATGGAAAGTTATTACATTTTTTTAGTGAAATTATATATATGGATTATAAGTAAAGTTGCATATTAGTTGAAAGAAAAAATTGAATCTTTATTAAAACGTTGATGAATTTTAAGATAAAAGTATGGTTGCAATGGTATGGAAAATGTTAAATGTAGCATAATCTTGGGCGTGTAGGTCTTTGAGATTGCTTAGTGTTTGGGATTTTGATGCACTGACCAGGAAGTGGCAATTCAAAAATAGTAAACGGTTGTATATCATGCTTCCACCTACGGTNACTATGTAGGCATGAAAAAGGCTCCATTGGAGTGAGAGCAAATTGGATATCGAAATCACAAGATAGCACGTTGACATTCTGGCACAAGGTCTTTAAGAAGCATCGTCTTTTAATGTATGTTATGGAATGAACAAATGTTTCCACCATTCTTTATAAGCTGAACAATGTGTTGAAAAAATGCGTCCTTTTTTTATTTTTTTTTATTTTATTTTTATTTATTTATTTATTTATATATTTTTATTTGTTTGTTTGTTTTGTTATTTGATGAAACTAGAAAGGCTTTTAGCAATGTTGCATGTGGGTTCAAATTTTCAGTTATGCTAGTTATTAATTGTTTAAAAGCTGAGCTATCAATTGTCTCTGTCACGTACTCTTGCGTTGTTGCTTCAAATTTTGTTACACACATGATCATATTAACTTAGATGGATGTTTTAGATAGAGAAATTACTCTTGCTAGAAAAAAGTAGATATTACTAACGTTATCAATGTGGTGACCTACTAAGGCTCATTACAAAGCATGAACATTGGTACGCTTTGTAGAAGACCATGCGTGAAGGCCAAAGTTTTAGGTCAATCGGTGATGGTGAGCAGCGAATGATGTGTTTGAGTGTGTTGTGTGATATGTTTGTGTTTAAGTAAGATACATGTATATGGTAAAAGCAACTCTGATGGGGTTTATAGAGATGGTTTATAGTGATGTCATGTGTCACCAAGCATAAACTTTCCCATTCCACAGAGGTTTATAGAGGAAGTTTAAAGGTTCATGCATATAAACTTTTATATACTTAATAAAGAAGGTATAAGTGAGTCCCTTTTTATGAAGCAAACGATCAAATTATAAACATGTATAAGACCATGCTTGTTATGATCACCCTTGTTAAGATTAGTTAGGTACCGGTTAACTCATTGCTTGATTTATTGAAAATTTGGTATGGAAATGCAAACTGTAGAGAATATATTGAGGATCTAGTTACTGTTAGCGGAATTATGGGCTTAGCCCAGTTATATTTACTATTGCTGTACTTGTAGCCCATTAGCATGGCTTATATAGATCATATTGTAACTCATTTATATATATATAACGCAGCGTCAAATATATGGAACCGTGCCAAGTAATTTTTTTTTCCTTTTTTTTGGGGCTGCGTTTGGGCTTCGACTTTGGGCTGCTGGTTATAAATATATATTAAGGGAGACTCAAAACGTCGTAGTTTTGCCCCCCAGTTTTCCCGCCAAAATTACCAGGCTAACTCAAGCCCACTTCCTTGGCCCGTGTCTTTCATCCTGGCCAGTCCGGTTTCTTTGGATAAAGGGACGCTTCTAGATTTCTCCGGCACATACCATCGTCATCTACACACAGAAAGATTTCATCAAAAACCATGGTCCTCACGCCGATGTGTGATTGCAGCTGCAGGAAAAGTGAACATAAAACTGAAAAATCTGGTAAGAGTTGTTCTTAATCCCTAAAATCGGTATGGAACTACTTTTATGTTTCATGGATTGTAGTTAATTTAGTCAGTTAATGAAGCCGTAACTAATTTAGTAACTTAATCAAGCCTAATTCTATTTTTTTAGCGTTATCATCTTTTTAGGGTTTAATAATAGGAAATTGATTTCGGACTTTGATTACATTTTAATGTTAGTTTCCTATGAACAAGAAGATCAATAAGCAACTGATAATGAAGAAACACCAATTTTATTTTATTTTTTTTATTTTTTTTTATATATTTTTTTTTTACTTTTTTCTTATGCAATTGTAATTTATCTGATTTCATTTATTTATTTATTTATTTATTTATTTATTTATTTATTTTTTCCAGGTTAAAGTAGTTGTGGACCGAGTTAATGGTTCTTCAGGTATAAAAAAGTTATTACTTTTTTTAGTGAAATTATATATATGGATTATAAGTAAAGTTGCATATTAGTTGAAAGAAAAAATTGAATCTTTATTAAAACGTTGATGAATTTTAAGATAAAAGTATGGTTGCAATGGTATGAAAAATGTTAAATGTAGCATAATCTTGGGCGTGTAGGTCTTTGAGATTGCTTAGTGTTTGGGATTTTGATGCACTGACCAGGAAGTGGCAATTCAAAAATAGTAAACGGTTGTATATCATGCTTCCACCTACAGTTAAAACAATATTTTTTTTCGACTGTTTACAACATAATGAAATATGTATATGTAGGTATGCGAAAGTTGACACTCAAACCACAGGGTCGGGTTTAAGAAAAAGAGCAGTGATGATCGGGGATTGATCTGTGAGAGAGGTTTGTAGGTATATGTAAGTTCTATCTTGATATTCGTATGGGTTTTAGTAGTCTTGCAAAAAAAATTGTTGCATAATCTATCATATATCTGCAGCCAATAGAGGAGTTCGTGGTGTCAGAAGTGGTGGATTCAAATGGACGATACATGAGCATTGGGTCGGCATAACTCATGTTAGTGGTGGTGTGCCGTTAGACGCCACGGGAACACCACTTGGTTTTTGAGAAACGGGTTTTGCCAGCAAGGAGATTTCCAATAATTCATCAGTAATGAAGATATTCTCACATGTAAGTTAGTTATTCTTATGGTGTTTTTTATATTCTCAAGTACCTTCGCATATTCGCGTTTGTTTTTCCAGATATGTAATGATGTATAGGTAAACTGATAAATACTAATGTTTATATTCCAGGTAATAATACGCCCCCGACGAACCTAGCTGCTATTGAGGTTCCTCATTCCTGTGAACGTTGCATACACGCCAGCATATGCCCGACCTGTTACTTTCACCGTTGCGGTTGGCGTCGAATTAAAGAGCACATGGGCATGAAAACTGCAGTTCAAGTTAGAAGGCACGCCCAAAAGTATTTGACTAAGGTATACCACTTTTTTCTCTTATCCCATATGTTTTGGGAACCTAATTTACGAAAATAATAAGGTTGTCATTCCGGTAATTAATGTTGTGGACAGACCAGGACAACATCCTACTTAAGTATTCCAGCTCTCAATCTGTACCCATAAGGGATAATTTTAAATGATGGTGATTAGTGTTGAACAATTAACCGGAATCTCTTCTTAGAACAAGAGTTCACATTGATGCCGCTTTCAACTGTAAAATCGGATACTCCTTATCGATGAAACATAAACCAGGTACGGTCTGATCTGCTATAAATGCCACATTACGGTTAGTCTATTCTTAAACATGTGTTGTCACTCGGGTGTTTAGCCCTTATTTAATTGTATCGATGCTAAGTTTGGATTGTGGAAGTGATAGTCCCAAACACCCCTAGATAGTTTTAACCTGAACCGTGAAAGTGAGAATGGTAGAGAATGGGTTACATTTAGGATATGAATTTTAAATATGACTTTTATTTTTTTTCCCATTGCAGACATGGTTGACGCCAGTGAATTATGGATTTATGGACCTGGATCATATAAGACGGTCAGCTTTATGAATTCTTGCAACGTAAATACTTCTTCGTTGGTTAAATAAGAAACTTATTAGATCTTTAAACATTCCTTATGATGTGTTGTTGACTTTAATAAGCTTTTATGTACGTGTGTTATATGCAGTTTTACCAGCTCATTCGGTACCGCCATTGGAGGTAAAACTATTGGTTCTAGAAGAGGCGACAATGGTGTTGACCTGAGCTTCGTATTTGGTATGTCTACGTTTTGCAGTTTGTGATATCGAATCAGGAGCATGTGGTGAAAGTTCACACAACCTTTTCGGTTGATGTTTCACATAGACAACGCTGAGGTATGATCATAATTTTAATACTCTCTTACAGAAGCAATGAATGATAGATCCTTCAAATTTAATTTTATTGGTATACTTGCACAAAGAATCAAATTTTGTTGTTAATTACTGTAAAATTCAATTTTCCAGTTCTAAAGGCAGCAGAAGATCAAGTAACCGTCACATGGGGTTTTAACCAAACACCCACAAATGTGTCGGTTTCAACTAAAAGCACGGGTGATGGCCTATAAATGCGGTACGTAAGAAACCGCTTTTTGACAATTTTAATAAACTAAGTATTGGGCTTTATGCTAATTTAATAAGATTCATGTCAAATAATTAGTATAAGTTCTTATTATAACTTGATCTTTTGATATTTATAGCCATTTCACTGATGTGTATTATTCATATTACAGGAGCACATATCCATCTCCTTCGGGTCATGATGTTACTGGTGAAAATAATGCGCCTGAGGTAGTTGCGAACCCCTTTGGTGTGGGTTTGTTTAGCGAAGATGTTGGGCATGACGTTACTGACGTCGCTACACAGTCTGGATGTACTCGCCAACATCGTAAGCAAAAGTTTGTATACGTGACAGGTGTTGCCGAATCAGGTTCCCAGAAACAGCTGCTACATGATACAAGCTTGGAGGTTGCGCCTTCAGGTTTGTTATGCGTCGTTGTCATCCCCGTTGTTCCGTCACCTGTATTATCAGCATTCATGATTGTTGTTATGCAATACGTACTAGGTTCTGGCCATGATGAACGTTCTGAGGAAGCATCGCAACAGGTATGCCGCTCTCAACAGCCCATGTGGTTTATGAGTACCCTTTTTTAACATTTCTAACGATACTTATTTCTGTACATTTAGCAGGTTCATGAGGTTGCAGATGTTGTTTCGCAGCCAGTTGACGTTGTTTCCTTGGCTGCTGAAACCCGTGTTGCAAAAACCTCTTTTACTCCATCCATGACTGGTGGCGCGCATACACGTACCTCAGTCAATGTCATTTTCAATGGTTGGTTTTTCGACTGCTTTCATCCGCCTTTACAATGTTATTGTCAATTTGTCATACACATACTCCATTTTGTTTCTTTATAGCAGTCTATGCAGACGCAGGTTGGGCTGGCCTAATTAATGCGCCATGAGGCAATTAATGATGCCAATATGCTGGAATGCGACCTTCATTTGCTTACTGAATTAGGAGCTGATCCTTTGTACGGCATTGGTGATTAAATTGTCATAGGGTATTAATGATGTTCGTTCTATGTTATTGTCGTCTTTTATGCTAGCATGTATGCCACAATTACAATAACCGACACACCTACACATGGTGTTCAAAAAAGGCTGAGAATAGAAATGCCCAAGGTACATCCATTTACTCATATATATGGACCCATGCTATTTAAAGCCTCTTTGAGCTGATTGGTCATTCATATGCTGCTGATGTCATTTGGCATTGCTACTACCACCACTGTTGCTGATGCAGTGATTACAAAGTACCAATCATACATTTAGCAGGTTCATGAGGTTGCAGATGTTGTTTCGCAGCCAGTTGACGTTGTTTCCTTGGCTGCTGAAACCTGTGTTGCAAAAACCTCTTTTACTCCATCCATGACTGGTGGCGCGCATACACGTACCTCAGTTAATGTCATTTTCAATGGTTGGTTTTTCGACTGCTTTCATCCGCCTTTACAATGTTATTGTCAATTTGTCATACACATACTCCATTTTGTTTCTTTATAGCAGTCTATGCAGACGCAGGTTGGGCTGGCCTAATTAATGCGCCATGAGGCAATTAATGATGCCAATATGCTGGAATGCGACCTTCATTTGCTTACTGAATTAGGAGCTGATCCTTTGTACGACATTGGTGATTAAATTGTCATAGGGTATTAATGATGTTCGTTCTATGTTATTGTCGTCTTTTATGCTAGCATGTATGCCACAATTACAATAACCGACACACCCACACATGGTGTTCACAAAAGGCTGAGAATAGAAATGCCCAAGGTACATCCATTTACTCATATATATGGACCCATGCTATTTAAAGCCTCTTTGAGCTGATTGGTCATTCATATGCTGCTGATGTCATTTGGCATTGCTGCTACCACCACTGTTGCTGATGCGGAAGTTTTTATCAAGTAAGATTAACTTTTACTTTGCCAAAGCAATTGTTGTCGCCTTATTTGTTTACCACAAGTTGTTGTATCAATGAATACGTGCACGTAATCAGATGTTAGAACAATTATATTCAATACAGTACAAAATAAGGGATGTGATATAAAGTTTTAGCATTCTTTCAGTATTTATCCACGTAGTGCATTACTTTCATAGACACGGATTGTAAAAGTAATTGTACTTTATTTTACTCTAAATTAGAATTTTTTAAGTGACGGGTTAATACTCAAACACTAATAGTTTTTGTTCCGGATATTGTAGGCGTACCTGATTTACAAGCCTGGTCTACAACAACAGCCGATGGACTGCGAGTCACACCAGCAGCATCACACCAAGGTTAGCCAAGCATCTTTATCTGATCCGTTAGAACGTAGTTTGTATTTGGGAGATTTCGATCAACTACCTTAAATAAAATGATTTTCCAATGGCTCATATCCGCGATAGTACATCCGTACATTTTAGTTTTAAATGTAGTATTGTTAGCCGTTTGAAAGTATACTATTTCATGTCGTTTTAGACTTGGCCTACCAAAACGCTACATTCTTAGATAGCGCTGTTAGCTACCGTTGTAACGACCAACCTTACTTTTGGACTGATAACGATTTTTCCAATGCTAAAACGGGTTAGAATGGATTAAATATGATTTAGAAGATATTGTTGTCGATAATGATTTAATTTTGTTCAAGATAACATAATTCAGAACCGTATTAATTATAAAGTTTCGTTGTGCCTTACCGAGTGCATCTGTGTTTAAATGCTTGATGTATGAGTATAATAAGCTCAAAATCGACATATATATAAATGGTTCTATAATCTAAGAGAATAATCAGGTATAAGTGTGATTTCATGTTAACTCTCTCCTGCCGTGGTGCTACTGTTTAAAACATTAGCTTTGTTTTTTTGTCTTGCCAAGGTGTAGCTTAATATGGCTCTGAATTACTACTAATCAGTCACACGTTTTATTTTGTTTTTAGAAGTAGAATCATATGTCAACAGTATTTTTGCATTGCAGTGTACAAGGTCTGGAGACCGATAATGTCAGAACCAATGGTTGCCACACCAAAGCCAGCTACTCTCAATTAACCGGCCTCGGTTGCACCTGCACTTGCAACAACCAGGGATGTATAGTTGGAGCTTCAATCAGTGTTCTTTGATGAATGATAATCAGCAATGGGGATTTGACAAGTATGAAGCGTGTAAACTACATGATTAAGATTTTGATGAATTGAACCTGGAAAAACTTTCTTGCACAATGTGATGAATGAGTTGTTGATACTTCAAAATGTTTATTGACTTGAAGATCTATTATCTACTATATGCTTAAGTTTTGATTGTAATTTTATATGGTTCCTCTACTTTTACACGTGCTTTTAATTAATCTTTTGGTTTCTGCTAAGATAAAGTTGGTAAGTCTTCATACCAACTTCAAAAATGGAACACAACTTCATGTGATCGAATTGTATCATTATTACACATATGATTTCGTTTCGGTATCTTGCCCATAACCTCAATACCTTACTAATACCATTTTCTCAAAACCCATATACAACCAAAAAAACCCCGCCAGGCCGCAACGCGGCCGGCCGGCGCCAATCTTGTTTGTGATATACAAAACCATACGATTTACATGGTATCAGAGGGTTAATATCGATCCTCTACAAACCCTAAACACACCACCATCATTTCTACAACCCTAACACTCTGTTCCCGAGTATAAAACGGAAAGAAAAGAGATGGAGAGGAAAAAAGGGGTGAAGTAAAGAGGAGAGGAATAAGAAATTATTTGTTTATCTTGTGTTCCCGAGTTGGAAAGAAAAGAGAAGGAAGTAACAAAAAAAGAGCTTTAAAATCAATTTCACTCCATTTCATCCCAATTTGGGAAGTAAATTAGGAGAGTAATTTTGATGTAATTTACTATCCTTTACTTTCCTCTCCCCTCTAAAAAATCTCAGGAACACGATTTTTTTTACTACCATCCCAAACCTTTCCATTTCACTCCAAAAAATAAACTCGGGATAGGAGTGTAAACATCACCGCCGTAACACAGCACCTCACTCCCCCTCTTCTCCTTACCTGATACAACCTTCCAAAACCATGACAAACGGTAATCCTCCACCACCTCCTGCCCTCACGTTAGTTGAAAAACTCTATGCCATCAACAATCTCAACAGTGTTGTCCCAGTCAAACTCAACATGGATGAGTTAAATTACTCGTCGTGGTGCTACTTTTTCAAAATCCATTGCAACAACTTCGGTGTTCTAAAGCACATCGAAGGTGTTACAGCAAGCTCATCTACACCCGTCCAACCAACGGACGAATATAGCTCACTGCCGACTCCATCGTAAAGTCATGGATAATATTAACTCTTGCACCCGCTCTTCAGAGTCGACTAATCAAAGCAAATCCCGCCACAGCCAAGGATGCTTGGGATCATGTCGAGAAAATCTTTCTTGACAACAAACGCACACGTACTATTGCTTTAAAAGGTGAGTTACGTGTCATTCAAATGGGTGATCTTAGTGCCGATGCTTACTTTAGAAAAATTGAATCGATTGTTACTTTACTTAATGACCTTGGTTCCTCTATGAATGATGATGACATTGTTACATATGCCATCAACGGCCTAAGTGGAAAGTTCGCGAACCTTGCAACTGTTATTGCACATAGGGATCCGTTCCCTAATCTCGACACCATGCGATCTATGGTCGCGACGGAGGAGATGTGGCTCAACTCCATGCCGCAAGTTCGGTCCTCAAACACAACCTCCTCGGCACCACAGGTTCTTCTCGTTGAGAACAATCCTTCTCGGGGGCAAGACTCCCGTACCTCATGTGACACACGAACGAATGGGAATAATCGTGACGTATGTCGCAATTTCAACCGTGGCTTCTGTCGTTGGGGAAATACATGTAAGTTTTTGCATGCGTCAAATAATGGTAAACACTAGTTCCGGAAAGAATGGCAATATACATGCAAGATCTGGTCAGTATAATACTCGTGGGAATCAGGGCCGGTCCAGAGATTTATGATGGCCTAGGCGAGGCGATCGAAAAAGGCCCCTACTAAATGTTTCTTTTACCTAAAAACAAAACCACATATCGTCTAGATAAAAATTAAACAAATATATAACCTTTGCATTTGATTATAAATTCTACTAACTAACTAGAGCACGTTAGTTTACACTTAAATTCAAAATTAAAGAAAAAAGAAAGGAGATTTAAGCAGTTGCGTAATTTTGCTTTTACAAAAGTAATCTTAGTCAATTTTAATGAAAATATATTTCATTTTCACTATTATTTGGTCAATCACGATGTTTAAAATCGAGACCTCTTATTAATACAATTCGGTTCACAAAGATACATTTTGCAAAATTGATTCGAATTAAGTGTTTTTTTTATTATATAAAAAGTTATTACTCCATAATATCTAACATTCTCAATTCTTTCGGTTATGATTATTGGAATAAATATTCTTAATTTACCTGATATAATGAATTATTAATTAATTTTACTGAATATTTAACTATATCCTATGAAAAAAAAGGGGAATTGTTTTTCTAAAAATAAGAGTTGACAAAATATTAGTCAGTAATTTACATTTATAGTTTGCTTTGGTAACATAACTTTTCTTCTCATATACAGTAGTTACATTCTCACGTGAATTGTATATTTAATTCCATTTATATCTCTCTTCCAAATCCTATCTTCTTCTTCACAAAAACTTTACTAACTCTAATGTATAATCCAAGCTTTAAAAAACAATTCTCAGCTTGAGTTATCTTCTTTATTAAAGCTATATTTGATGCCCCCCATTTATGTGATGCCCTGGGCGACTGCCCAGCTCGCCCACCCCTAGGGCCGGGCCCGGTGGGAATAGTGGTATGAATTCCACTTCTGGACTTGGTCAATTGCAAGGTGAGATGGATGCTAATAAATTGATAGCTCTACTTCAAGCCCAACAGGCTCTCTTGGCCCAATATGGTATGTCTAATACATTGGGTCAGGCTTGTTTTCTACCTGGTCCAACACAACAGCCACCATTGGGCGCTAGGCCCACTCCACCAGGTTTTGGACTTCCTTTGGGTCAACAGTCCGCACCTTATACACCAGGTACTCCACAACAGCCTTCTCAACAATTATTAACACCACAACAGGCACTCTTAGCTCAAGCAGTGTATGGTTCGGGTTCTCAAACTTCGCCACATGGTCAGGAAACGCTTCTCCCTCATACTTTCACCACAATGACACTTCAAGACCCGACTAATGCTAATTGGAACATGGACACCGGTGCGTCCTCTCATCTTAATGCATCTGTTAATAATTTAAGTACTGTTTTTAATTCTTGCATTTATCCATCTGTCTTTGTTGGTGATGGGAAATCTATTCCCGTCACCAACATGGGCCATAGCACTTTGATCACCCCTCACAGAACTCTACCGTTAAATAACGTACTCATTACCCCTAATATTGTTAAAAATTTTGTGAAAAACTAGAAGGGGGTTGAATAGTTTACCGGTTTTTATTTTGATTTTCTTTGAAAACTTTTATGTGTAATCGACAACTAAACAAATAAGCAATAAATAATATGCAAGAATAAAAGTGAGAAACGATCAAACCACAACACGAATGTTTATCGTGGTTCGGCTACAAGGACTCTTTTTCCTTGCCCTACCCCACGCCCCGAGTATCCAACTCGAGAGTTTCTTGCACTAGTCAACAAGCTCCTTTAACCGGCGGAGAAAACCTTACACGTCGCTTACACCTATTTCTGACACTAAGCTAGATGTCGAGTTCTTTTACAAGGGTACAACCACTCCCGGTAGTTCTTTTACAAGGGTACAACAACTCCCGATACACTAAGTATTTTGAGGACTAAAATACTAACCGATCACTACAATTTGATACAATATAATGGTGTATAAACTTTACAAGATTACACAATACTAATCCTAACAAGTCTTGCAACATTGTGTTGAAGCTTGTGAAATCGTGATCTTCTTGCTACAAAGAAAGCTCACAAATATGAAATGAATCTGAGTTAGAAGAGAGAAATGAAAGTATATGTAATATGTTATGATTGTAAGTGATAAGAAAAACTCAAAGAGTTGGTTGCTATTTATAGGCAAAGGATCAGACCATCCCATCCTTTGGTTCCGTC
This sequence comes from Artemisia annua, assembly GCA_014162995.1. Classification (NCBI taxonomy): domain Eukaryota; kingdom Viridiplantae; phylum Streptophyta; class Magnoliopsida; order Asterales; family Asteraceae; genus Artemisia; species Artemisia annua. The sequence continues at coordinate 241,527 of LBNU01012573.1, read as the reverse complement.
CGTTATACTCTTCCGCCAGCATGTCTGACAAAATCCTGCACAAAATATTTCACAATCTAACTCAATATTCTCAAGATCTCACAAAGTCAACTTTGAGATCTTTGAGTATGAATCTAAACAAAATAAAACATGT
>LBNU01012573.1:214470-238491 GCA_014162995.1 Artemisia annua | reverse complement strand
TACCCTCACCTAGATACCAACAACAAGCTAGAACGTCGTGCAACACCATCCATTTTTCTTGGGTATCCAACAAACCATCATGGGTATCGATGCCTTGACCTACACACCAACAAAATTATCATATCCCGTCATGTGACCTTTGATGAAACCATCTTTCCTTACGGCTCCATGACACCCAATTCGCCACCATCTTACACGTTCCTTGACACGTCCCCAAACCTCATCCAACAACAATTCATGACCAAGTCATTCACCTCACCCTCATACCCTATTCCTCACAACTCCACTGTCTCTACTCCTAACCCAACAACCTCTTCTCAGCCCACTACACACACCCCAACCCAACATACACTCACCAGCCCACCGCCTACGATTCAGCCCACCGCCTACGATTCAACCCAATCCTCCACCTAGCCTGCATACAAGTCCGACCCAGCAACCAGCTACGCCCCAAACTGTTGCACAAACTACTATCCCACCGATCCAACCCCCCAATCCTAATTCCGTGTCGACTCACCCCATGGTCACTCGCTTTCGTGTTGGTTCTAACTGTCCTACTCAACATTTTGGCTTCAATGTGTCCACTGTGTCACCACTTCCCAAGTCATACACCCATGCGTTTAAAGACCTAAAGTGGTTTTGTGCTATGTTAGATGAATATAATGCATTAATTATAAATAATACTTGGATTTTTGTGCCTCGACCACCGGATGCGAACATTGTTCCTTCTATGTGGCTTTTTCGACACAAACATAATGCAGATGGTAGTCTTAGTCGCTACAAAGCTCGCCTTGTGGCGAACGGCAGTTCACAACTTATAGGTATTGATGTTGATGAGACATTTAGCCTGGTTGTCAAACCGGCTACTATACGTACAGTTATGAGTCTTGCTATTTCTCAACATTGGCCTGTTCATCAGCTTGATGTTAAGAATGCATTTCTGCATGGTTTTTTATCTGAGACTGTTTATATGCATCAGCCTCCTGGCTTTCGGGATCCTCGATATCCCGATCATGTTTGTCTTTTGCAGAGATCATTATATGGGCTTAAACAGGCCCTCGGGCTTGGTTTTAGCGGTTTGCTTCTTTTGCTGCTCGGGTTGGCTTTCATCACAGTCGATGTGATTCATCATTGTTTATCTATAAACAGGGGACTGACACAGCTTACTTACTATTATATGTGGATGACATAGTGTTGACTGCCTCCTCACAGGCGTTCTTGCAGCGTATTATTGCTTCTCTTCATGCAGAGTTTTCCGTGACTGATTTGGGACCACTTAATTATTTTTTGGGCGTATATGTGACTTGCGATACTTCTGGGATGTTTCTCTCTCAACAGAAGTATGCTACTAAGGTGTTAGAGTGTACTCATATGCTTACTTGTAATCCCTGTCGCACTCCTGTTGACACGGATAACGGATTCCAAGCTTGCTGCAGATGGTGATCCTGTTTCTGATCCTACATTATATCGTAGTCTTGCAGGTGCTTTGCAGTATCTCACATTTACCAGAGCCGGATATTTCATATGCTGTACAACAGGTTTGTCTTTTCATGCCTGACCCTCGTGAGCCGCATTTTTCTGCTTTGAAGCGGATTTTACGCTACATTCGGGGTACTCTCGATTATGGTCTACAGCTTTATTCTTCCACCACACTACACGCAGGTCTACTTCAAGATATTGTGTTTTTCTGGGTAATAATCTTTTATCCTGGTCCTCTAAGAGTCAATTTACGCTATCTCGATCTAGTGCTGAAGCCGAGTATCGTGAGTTGCCAATGCAGTTGCTGAGACTTGTTGGTTACGAAATCTGTTACGTGAGCTTTATACACCACTTTCGACTGCTACGATTGTTTATTGTGATAATGTGAGTGCCGTTTATCTTTCCTCTAATCCCGTGCAACATCAACGCACGAAACACATAGAGATTGACATTCACTTTGTTCGTGATTTGGTGGCTAGTGGTTCCGTCCGTGTTCTTCATGTTCCGTCTCGATATCAGTATGCAGACATCTTTACCAAAGGCTTACCTACTGCTTTGTTTAATGAGTTTCGCTCCTGCTTGAGTGTTCGTTCCTCTCCCGCTCAAACTGCGGGAGGATGTTAGCGGAATTATGGGCTTAGCCCAGTTATATTTACTATTGCTGTACTTGTAGCCCATTAGCATGGCTTATATAGATCATATTGTAACTCATTTGTGATATACAAAACCATAAGATTTACAGTTACAAATGGTTTTTAGTGTAATTGATTGAAATGAAAACATTAGTATTATAATGGCATGCCTTCAATATAACGATAGATGTAACTAATGTGTGCCATATATTTTACGTGCCACAAACCGATTGAAAGCTTACTCCCTCTTGCCGTAGTTAAAATGCATACTTAATTCAGAAGGTAAATACCATTCTATAATGACAAGTTAAAGGAATCTTATCTATCAATATTAACGCTGTCAGTAAATCCTAAGGAACAACATTCTGTATCACCATATGTAGAATTGTAGAAATAATGCTTTTATATTGCTATTGTTGAGCAAATTTGTGAAGTTATCGTTGATTCTCTATCACCCTATCTTGACTACCTTTTGCATTTTTTAAATTAACCTTCATCTGTTTTACTCGATAGGCATGAAGAAGGGCCCGTTGAAGTTAGAGCGCAAATGAGGCAACTCCACGTCTCCACCAGAATGTAGCAATATGACACATGGTTTTCGAGAAGCAGACGTTCTTCTGTATGTAATGAAAGGATCACATCTTTTTATCATTGTTTACGAGCAGAAACAAGATGAAGAACATTGGGTGTCTTTTTCTATTTAATTAAACAGCCGGGGCTTTTGCATTGTTTAATTTGATCTTCAAATTTCCAGGTAGCTAGTTATAAATACTTTTTTACGTAACAAACTATAACTTGTTTGTCTAGAAGGGACTGGCGTACAATATGGTTACTACAGTATATTTTAATAAAAGTTACTGTAATATATATAGTGCTTATGAGGTTGACTTGTTCCATCAATCCTATTGAATGTGAATTGCTCTTTACCTTTTGCAGTTAATAACAACAGATTTGACACTTTGATGTATAAAAAACTTGGGTACAGAAAACCAAGGTCTTTACAATACAACAGTGGTCTATACCTCTATTTAAAGTTTACATCATCTATTTTACATTTTAAAACTAACTTTTTTAAAAAAATAGATACATGAGTAATCTAGTTTTTCCCAACATCAAAAGATCTCATTCTTCTTTATACTTACTGAAATATAATGGTGTGTGCAACTATAATCAATTCAAAAACTTGGTTGATACATTTTGGGACAACTAATACGGTTGATTCAAGCCATTTTAAAAGTTCGGGTTGATTCAAGTTTTAGATGAAACTAAACTTTTTTATTCGAACTATATACTCTATGATAAATCACAAAGGTTTGAATAGATAAGGTGATAAAGCAAGAGGATTCCAAATTTTGTTAAGCTAATGTGAAAATTTGGTTGAAATAAAATAGTTTATTATAATTAACTCGTGACCATTTGGTTAGATACTGTGGAAAAACACAATCAATGCACATTTCAGTTCAGGTTTACTAAGAAAGTTATCACTTGTCTACTTTTATCCGGTGATCTACTAATTTACACGTAATCTAGTTAACACATTTTTTGTTACATGTTAAGTAGGTGATGAAACTGTTTATCTAGTATTCGCTACTAAAATGTCATATTTAACACCGACACCGACACTATTTTTTTGTAAGTCACGTTACAGATCCGCATAGTAGTTGCATGAGTTAAAAATTTATTCATGCTTATAAAAGAACTTTTAAGAAATGAACCATCAAAATAAGAAATCTTTTCTGCTTTTCAAAATTTGGTCAGATTACAATGTCTTAATGATATCTATCTACCACTTTCTTTTTCTTTTCTTTTCTTTTTTCCCTACGGCTGAAATATTAAAAACAACAAAAACGGCTCCAAATGAGGAGACAAAAAGGATATACAAAGCTAGAGAGAAACAAAACCAAAAAAGAACCAAGGGAAACAAAACCAAAACAACCCCTTTATTCTCTTATTCTTTTTGATACCTTTATTTTATTGGGTTTTTCACAGGTTCAGAAATTTGATATTCCAGGATCGTATTGCACAAGATTGACAAGAAGTGATTCATTTTATTCATCAAATGTAACAGTGGGTTACATTGTACAAAAGACATTCTATCTCTATGTGAGACACTATGTTTCTGATTACATGTACTTGCCTATTTATAGACTACGAAAGGGTATGACCCAATGGTCATGATGGTTCGAATGATCCAATCCAAACGACACACCCTTTCATGTTTTTACAGAAATAACTACCTATAACTACCAACCGAAATAACTACCATTCGGTTATAAACTTTCTACTTAACATGTTCAGCCCCTTGGCTTTAGTTTATTACATAAGTATCCTTGTCCAACAAGACTTTATCAATTATGGTCCAACAATTCCCCCCTAATTGTTTAAGTCTTGTTCTTCGAGTCTTCGTGCTCTTCTCCATGTCTTTTCCTTTCCTTCTTCTTGTCTTATCAACGTGTTGTCGTTTTTCGTTGTTTATTTCTTGTCACGTTGTCTTACTTTTTCTTGTGCGTCCAGCTTGGTTACCAGCATGTTCTAGACCTTTTGTCTCGGCTTCTTTTTTCAAAACATCCATCGTGTTCTTGTCCACAACCAAACTCAATTGTTTGTTGTTGTTTCGCTCCAAGTTCTTCATCTCACAAATACCTCTTGGTATGTTCCAAAAGCAATTCGTTTGCTTTCCTTTCTTCACTAATACCCACGGTATTAACCTCCACGACCAATCAATTTGAGAATCTTGTTTGTCGTTGCTGCTGCTTGTCCTTTTCCCAAAAACGCATACCACAATGCTCCTCTTTTGTTCTTTTGTTCCACACCGTATCTATCCACAACAATCTTCAAACATCCTTCGATATTAATCTTTTAAAACAAGTGATCAGTTTGTTTTTTTTTTCTTGTTCGCTATTGTTGTCTTTGGTATTGCTAACGTTTTCTTTCAACAAAAACAATCCTAGATTGTTTTCTTCTTGGTATCTTTCAACCAATCCTCAAGCAACTTCCTCTTACTTCCAACATGTTGTGTTACTAGTTTTCAGCAGTGGGTCTCTTTGTTCTTGACATCGTTCTCTTTTGTTTTTTCGTGCCTCGTTGCGTCTTTTTCTTTCTAATTCGACTTCTATCTTCAACAAAACCTTTCGAATTTGTTGCCTTGTTTCTGTTTCGAACCAAAAACAAAACACCATGGTTCCTTGTTTCTTCTCCTTGTCGAATTTTTCTTGCCAACGAGTCTAAACAAAAGTTCCATATCCTTCTTGCCTTGTTGTCTCAAATTCTTCCTTGAATAACAACCAAAGTCACGGCCTCCTTGTGTTATTCTTGTTTGTGTTTATATTTGACACAAACAAAACAACACTTTCTTGTACCATGCTACACGCTTTCTTTTCTTTTCCTTTTGTGTGTTGTTCTTGATCTCGGTTTCTTTGAAATCACTAAGTCTCCTACACACAATTGTGTTACCGCACCTTGGTAACCATACCGAACCAGAAATCTGTCCTTTGCTTCTGAATTCGTTCCAACGAAACAAAAAACAGTCCTTTGTTTTGTTTCTCTCTACGTTGTTGTTGTTCTTGTGTGTTGTTTTGATCACAAACTTTCTAACACACAACTTGGTACCACGCCTTGGTAACCAAACCGTAACAAAACAGTCCTTCGTTTGTTTCTTCTCTTGAGTACTCCTCGTTCTACGTATACGTTTTACTCCCACAACAACGTCTCATGCACTTCTAGAATCCGCGTCTTAATATGCTTTGTGTCTTTTCAAACCGGTTTTTACAAAGCCTTCTACTCTTGCTTCTACGCTTCTTTCAACGTCAAGAGTTGTAACAATTGTTCCTCATAAGTTTTCTTCCACCAATACGTTTGATTCCTACGTTCACTTCCTTTTGTCGGTTATCAAAACTTATCAAAATTTGCCGCTTCTACAAAAGGTTCCTTCTTGTTTTGTTGTCGCGAATGATCACAACAAAACTCCACCAATTCGTTTGGTGTCCATGTCCATTGGTTCTTGATTGTGCACTATCTTCCGCAACATCCTATGGTGTCTTTCTTTCTCGGTCTCTTGATCTTCTTGATCAAAAGACTTGAATCACATCTTGTATCCTTGCAAAAACCTTCAGCTCTGATACCATATTGGGTTTTTCACAGGTTCCAGAAATTTGATATTCCAGGATCGTATTGCACAAGATTGACAAGAAGTGATTCATTTTATTCATCAAATGTAACAGTGGGTTACATTGTACAAAAGACATTCTATCTCTATGTGAGACACTAAGTTTCTGATTACATGTACTTTCCTATTTATAGACTACGAAAGGGTATGACCTAATGGTCATGATGGTTCGAATGATCCAATCCAAACGACACACCCTTTCATGTTTTTACAGAAATAACTACCTATAACTACCAACCGAAATAACTACCATTCGGTTATAAACTTTCTACTTAACATGTTCAGCCCNTATGCATGCTCTACAAGTTGTCCGACACTAAGCAAATTTTGCGTAAGGTCGGGAACAAGTAAAACATCGTTAATATACTTGATACCTGTTTTTGTCTTGACTGGAATCTTGCCTTTTCCCTTCACTTGTACGACTGCTCCATTTCTCATTTTTACTTGAGAATTTCCTACAGTGTCAATATCGACCAAAATACTTTCATCACCAGTCATATGATTACTACAACCGCTGTTAAGAAACCATGTGTCACTTTTTTCAACGTTAGCTGAGTGACAAAAGAAAACATTTTCATCTTCTTGTTTTTCTTCTAAAAAATTTGCTTGTTGTTTGTTTTTCTTTCGACAAAATTTTTCAAGATGACCAAATTGATCACAGTGAGTACATTTGTACTTTTCTTTATACCAGCAATCCTTTTCCTCGTGATTGTCTTTCTTGCAAATGGAACACTTGTGAGAGTTTCCATCGCCAAATGATCTTTTATCGAAGCTGCCTTGACCTCTAAAACTTCCGTAGCTTTGTCCACATCCACGGCCTCTAAAATTTCTGCCTCCTCGACCACCTCGGGATGANTCAAAGATTGGTGTTGATCTTGTTGCCGTATATTTCCCTCATGCTGTAGTTGACTTGGAAGCCAAAACTTGAATTTTCTTTATCATAAAAAAACATGTCTAAAACTTCCCCAACTATTCTTTTGTCAAGCTCAATAGTTGTGCTTGTCTCCAAAAATTATTTTCCTTTTCTTTTGTGGTCGGCAAACACATTAGTTTACATTCTCCCCGTAATGTGTTTTGGCTGAACTCCCAACTTTCGTCTGAGCTCCTGAAACTTTTCTCGTGGAAGTGCTTTTGTGAAAATGTCTGCTAGTTGATCATTCATTCCACAAAATCCAAGTTGCACCTCTCCGTCTTCAATTGCTTCTCTAATAAAATGATGTTTCAAAGCGATATGCTTTGTGCGGCTATGATGAACCGGGTTCTTTGCGATTGCTATTGCTGACATACTATCGCAGAAAATTGTTGTAGGCTTCAATTGCTTTTCTCCAATATCTTCAAAAATTCTTCGTATCCAAATTGCTTGTGATGTGGCTAGAGCTGCTGCTACGTACTCTGCCTCTGCTGATGATTGTGCGACTGTTTGTTGCTTCTTGGAGCACCAACTAAACACACCTGAACCAAGTGAAAAAATATATCCGGATGTACTTTTCATGTCATCTGTACATCCTCCCCAATCACTGTCACAAAAACCATGTAAATTTATATTTGCATTTTTTTCGAACTTGATTCCAAAATCTTTCGTGCCTTGCAAATATCTTAAAATTCTTTTACCAACTCCCATGTGAATATGACTAGGATTGTGCATGAACCTTGAGAGTAAACTTGCGGCAAACATGATGTCGGGCCTTGTTGCTGTGAGGTATAACAATTTCCCCACCAAACTTCGGTAAAGTGTGGCGTCCACTTTACTTGAACCGTCTTCTTTCATGAGCTTTTCATTGACCACCAAAGGAGTGTCCTTCGGTTTGCATTCCGACATATCAAAATTCTTTAAAATCTTCTTGACAAATAAAAACTCCGCCATCGTCTTGATAAATTTCCATTCCGAGAAAATGATTTAGAAGTCCTAAATCACTCATCTCGTATTTTTGCATCATCTCATTCTTGAAATCTTCAATCATTTTCTTGTTATTTCCTATGAACACAAGATCATCGACATAGAGCGCTACAATTAAATTGTCATTTGTACCTTGATTTTTAACATACAAGGTTGGCTCGCTCTTGCTTTGATCAAAAGATTTTTCTTTAAAATAACCATTGATCCGGCTATACCATGCTCGCGGTGCTTGCTTGAGTCCGTAAAGCGCTTTCTTCAACTTGTAAACTTTTTCTTCTTTTCCTTCAACCTCGAATCCTTGAGGTTGATTTACATAAACTTTTTTTTTAAGTTCTCCATTGAGAAATGCTGACTTGACGTCGAGTTGGTATAGTAACCAACCTTTCTGGCCTGCTAGTGAGATGATTGCTCGGACTGTGTCCATTCGAGCAATTGGAGCAAATGTCTCGTCGTAGTCAATTCCAGGTTGTTGTGAGTAACCTTTTGCAACCCGTCTCACCTTGTTTCTTTGAATGGAACCATCTGCATTGTACTTGACTTTGTAGACCCATTTGACTCCAATAACGTCTTTGTCTAAAGGTCTTTCTGTAAGCTCCCATGTGTTGTTCTTTTCGATAACTTGAATTTCTTCCTCCATCGCTTTCTTCCATGATTCCTCTCTGATCGCCTCTTCAAAACTTTCTGGTTCTACATGACAAAAATTAGCATTGTATATTTCTGTCAACGAACGAAATTTCCTTGGTGATGGACTTTGAGATTCTTCATCAGGTTCTTCGCTGGATACTTCGTCATGTGATGGTTGTTTTTCATCACTTTCCACATGTGCTTCATCCGAAGGTTTTCTTCCATTCCACGCTTCAAGTGGAGTCTTGTTATCGAGGGCTTTTGTTGGACTTCTATTCAACAAATATACTGCTGTGTAAACTGCTTCTGCCCAAAAACTTTTTGGTAAACCTTTCTCGTGCATCATTGATTTCGCCATTTCTACAACGGTCTGATTCTTTCTCTCGACTACACCATTTTGTTGAGGTGTGTATCGAGTTGTGAGCTGTCTGTGCATGCCTTCATCCTCACAAAACTTGTCAAACTCTTTTGAGTTGTATTCTTTTCCTTGACCACTTCTCAAAATTTTGATAAAACTCCCCTTTTGTTTTTCAACAAAATTTTTAAACTTTTTGAAAATTCCAAAAACTTGAGATTTTTCTTTCATGAAATAAACCCATGTCATTCTACTAAAATCATCAATAAATAGAATGAAATAGAGATTATTACCATGAGATGGATTCCTCATCGGACCACAAAGATCGGTGTGTACTAGCTCGAGAATTTCCTTCTCTCTCCAAGCGACTCCTTTCGGAAATGGTTTCCGATGATGCTTTCCGAGTGCACACCCTTCACAAACTCCTTCAATCTCGTGAATTTGCGGCAAACCTCCAACCATATTTTTCTGGTGGGGTAAATTTAGACTTTGGAAATTTAGATGTCCAAGTCCTGTGCCATGACAAAGCTTCATCTGTTGTTGTGGCCTTCAACGCGGAGTGTTCTTTGTATCTGAATGTGATCGGAAAACTTCTGTTGCGCTCGATTGTTATCTTCTGCATCAACTCTTTCTTTCTTCCTTTATTATAAATAGCGCAACCTTTACCTTCAAAAATTACAGAGTATGCATGCTCTACAAGTTGTCCGACACTAAGCAAATTTTGCGTAAGGTCGGGAACAAGTAAAACATCGTTAATATACTTGATACCTGTTTTTGTCTTGACCGGAATCTTGCCTTTTCCCTTCACTTGTACGACTGCTCCATTTCTCATTTTTACTTGAGAATTTCCTACAGTGTCAATATCGACCAAAATACTTTCATCACCAGTCATATGATTACTACAACCGCTGTCAAGAAACCATGTGTCACTTTTTTCAACGTTAGCTGAGTGACAAAAGAAAATATTTTCATCTTCTTGTTTTTCTTCTAAAAAATTTGCTTGTTGTTTGTTTTTCTTTCGACAAAATTTTTCTAGATGACCAAATTGATCACAGTGAGTACATTTGTACTTTTCTTTATACCAACAATCCTTTTCCTCGTGATTGTCTTTCTTGCAAATGGAACACTTGTGAGAGTTTCCATCGCCAAATGATCTTTTGTCGAAGCTGCCTTGACCTCTAAAACTTCCGTAGCTTTGTCCACATCCACGGCCTCTAAAATTTCTGCCTCCTCGACCACCTCGGGATGAACTCCCTCTTCCAAAATTTTGTGGTGGTTTCTTGTCTCCTTGCAAACTGGATTGGAATGCACTTTCGATCGCCTTGCCGGAGTGACGTGTCATCCGCTGCTCATATGACTTGAGAGAACTTAGCAATTCTTAAATACCCAAAGTTTTAAGATCTTTGGTGTTTTCAATGACTGCTATAATTGGATCAAATTTTTCGGGAATACTGATGAGAATTTTCTCAACAATACATTGGTCTTCAATTTCATCACCATAACTTTTCATCTGATTAATCAAATCGGTTAATCCAGATGAATAGTCATTTAGCGACTCATTTTCTTTCATCGTCGTGTTCTCGTAATCTCGTCTGAGAGTTTGTAATTTTATAGCTCTCACTTTCACATCTCCTTGAAATTCTTGCTTGAGCACCTCCCAAGCTTCTTTTGCTTTTTTTAGACGCCTGATTTTCGGGAAGATTGATGGTGTGACTCCCCGCTGAATCATACTTAGAACAGTAGCATTTCGGCTTCTCTTTTGCTTCAAATCTTTCGTTTGTTCGTCGGTTAATTTTTCCGTATAAACGGGTTCTTCATATGTGTTTTTGACATCGTCAAACACGTCTAAAGAATCAAACAGTGTCTCCATTTTGACACACCAATATCATAATTTTCACCATCAAAAATTGGGACGACAACATGACTTAAATCAAAACCTTGTCGTCTTGCCATGACACCTTTATAAAAATGATAAGAACTCGTTTAACCCAAATGGATTCGAACAAGTTCTGGTACCAATTTATGTTGGATATATGAGATGTTACTCTCACAAAAATATTGCTCAAAATTATTACGACAAAAATACTAAATAACTCTTGGTTATTTGAAGAACAATGCACTCAAAAATTCTTTATTTAAAAACTTGAAATACTTTATTTTTATTGTAGGGGCTGGTACGTTTTGAACTACTACTTTGTTTCCTTTTATAGGCTTCTTGTAGCAATACTATTACAATATGAAAACAAATACAAGTAAAACCAATGCATAGTACTTGTATAGTATTCAAAGATTGGTGTTGATATATTTTCCTCATGCTGTAGTTGACTTGGAAGCCAAAACTTGAATTTTCTTTATCATAAAAAACATGTCTAAAACTTTCCCAACTATTCTTTTGTCAAGCTCAATAGTTGTGCTTGTCTCCAAAATTATTTTCCTTTTCTTTTGTGGTCGGCAAACACATTAGTTTACAATAGATTAGCACTTGTTATGTGTAACACATTATGATTTTTTAAAGAAATCTTGACATGATGTTTATATGCAGTGGTTATTTGAAAATTTGACCAATAATTATAAGTTTTGCTTACATTTTGCAAAAATCTAAAAGCCCATGTTTGCAAGTTCTAAATTGCATAACAGTTTTTCAGATTCATATATGAATTTGAGATATATTGAACATCTTTAAAATGGATATTGATCTTATGTGCATCTGTTCTTGCAGTCAATACCAATATCATATCAAAAATATTTAGTAAGCAGAAGGAAAAACAAAACTGCCATATTGAAAAGGGGGTGTCGAAAATGGCATGTGAAGATAGATAAAGATTGGGTGTTTGGAGAAGGTTGGGAAACTTTTGTTAGGGAAAATGGTGTGCAAGAATTTGATTTTGTGGTTTTTAAGCACAAAGGGAATATGGTTTTTGATATCATGGTTTTCGACACTAGTTCATGCGAAAGGGAATATCCCATCCATAAAGATATGACAATGAAAACAAAAAAAAGAATTCTTGGAAGAAAAATCATTTAGGAAATGTAAAACCGACACTGATGGTGAGTGTATTTTGCCATATTTCATAACAGACCTTATTAAAATTTGAGTTTATATATGTGCTTATGAATGTGTACATGGATTTGTAGTATTGAAGAAGACCCTGAAAGTGAAGGATGCATACATAAACAAATCAATAAAATCTCTCAAGTCTGAGAAAACTATGATTGCTGATCATAGCAATCAAAGATGATGTTTTTCATTTTCAAAACCTAATATTCTTTTTGTGCTGGACTATATGAACCTTCAAGGATGCGAGTACCCGTTTTGGGGTTGAAAGTTAGCCCGTTTTGAACTCTAAAAATCTTTTGTGCCCTGAACTTTATTTTTTATTTTTATTTATTTATTTTTTCCTTCTAGCATTAGATCTTGAAAAAGAGCTGGCTGAATCTCATGAAGCTGTGGAAACAGAAGGCTTAAACCATCATCGTCACTTTGTTGGCACTTTGAAGCACCATGAAATGTCACGACCACGAAAGTTGCTGGTAATTTGAAGATTTTAATATGTGTTATGTTGCTGATCTTCTCTCACGGGGAAACTATTTTTAAATATGCAGTTAATTCCGAAGGCATTTGCATTAGCAAATAGATTAAGTAGCGAAGAAATGATCCTAAAATATGCCGAAAAGGAAGGGACTTGGACAGTTAATATGGAAAACTTGAAGAGGTGCTACTGTTGGCCTCAAACGTGGATCTTTATGGTCTAACAATCAAGTCACAATATACCAGAATTGAATTGAAATAATCACTAAAATAACATTTTATAAATTGTAATAATAAACTGTCATCAAGTATTTGTTTTACAGAATCTAAAATATTTATAATGAATGAAAAGGTATGTTGAAAAGTTGTGTCGATTCGAATGAATCAAACAGATGTGTCGCTTCCTTTTGTAACTGCTAAATGGTAGTTATTTTGAAAGTTGACTTTTTAAAGTGGTTGACTTTGACTTCGGGTTTGACCCTTTAAATGGGTAGATTTGGTAGATTGGGATTAACCCAATATTCTCCCCCTTAATCTCAATCGCTATCTCCTAGATCTTTAACTCCAATAAGTTGCCTCATGGTTAGAAATTAGATCTTCGGTAGTGCCTTTGTTAGTATGTCAGCCTTCTGATATTCTCCGCTTATAAATTCAACTTGTAAGTCTTCTCTTTCGACGCATTCACGTATAAAGTGATACTTCGTATCAATGTGTTTGCTTCTTCCGTGAAAGACGGGATTCTTCATTAGTTCTATAGCTGATTTGTTATCAACCATAATAGTTACCTTTTCTTCATTTGAGTGTGTAAGCCTGCTAAGTAGTCTTTTCAACCATAATGCTTGTGTTGCTGCTGCAGTTGCTGCAATAAATTCAGATTCGCATGATGATAATGCTACAGTGGCTTGCTTCTTTGTGCTCCAGCTTATTGGTGAATCACCATAGTAGAAAATGATTCCAGTAGTCCCTTTGCCTTCTTGAGTGTTGACTCCGTAACTACTGTCGCTAAAGCCTTGTATCTTGTTTCCTCCATTATGTTTGTAGGTGATACCGTAGTTGATTGTTCCTTTAACATAACGTAGTACTTGTCTTATTGCCTTCATGTGTTGCTCTTTTGGTTCTTGCATAAATCGACTAAGTAATCCAATGGAGTAACTTAAGTCGGGTCTTGTGTGAAGTAGATATCGTAGACATCCAATTAAACTTCTGTATTCAGTTGAGTTGACCATCGTTCCTTCAGTATTCTTTGTTAGTCTTGTTCCTGAATCCATATGTATTAGGGTTTCGTTGCAGTCCGTCATTCCAACTTCCTTTAGAATCTTGGTTGCGTAGGCAGATTGCTTTATAGATATGTTTCCTCCAGCTTGTGAGACTTCTATCCCTAGATAGTAAGCTAATAATCCAAGGTCACTCATTTCAAATTTGTCTTCCATTTGAGCTTTAAATTTGTCGATCTCATTCTTTGGTGTGCCAGTGATGATTAAATCATCTACATAGACTCCTACAAGTAGAATTGAGTCTTTTGTGGCTTTCGTGTAGATCGCTTGTTCTAATGCACATTTCTTGAAGTCTAAGGACTTCAAAGTTTTGTCAAGTTTTATGTTCCATGCGCGTGGTGCTTGTTTTAGTCCGTAAAGTGCCTTAATAAGTCTGTAGACTTTTCCAGAATTTTCTTTCTTTATGAAGCCTTCTGGTTGTGAAACATAAACTTCTTCTTTTAAATCTCCATGTAGAAATGCAGATTTTACATCAATGTGATGTACTTCCCATTTGTTGTTAGCAGCTATGGCGAGTAATAATCTTATAGTTTCCATCCTTGCTACAGGTGCGAAAACTTCTTCAAAATCTACGCCATACTCTTGAATGTAACCTTTTGCTACTAGTCTTGCTTTATGTTTGACTATATTTCCATTTGCATCTTTCTTGGTCTTGAATACCCATTTTAAACCAATTGCTTTATATCCTTTGGGTAAAGTGGTTAGTTCCCATGTGTTATTTCTATTGATAGAATCTATTTCGACCTTCATTGCTTCAATCCACTTTTGGTCATTTGATGCTTCTTTGTAATTCTTAGGTTCATCTTCAGCAAGTAATAATCTCTCAGTGTCTTCAAATAAATCAGTCAAGGTTCTAAAACCTCTTAGGGGTGTATGATCGTATTGTGAGTGTGAAGATGTGGTTGATGTTGTACCACTATCACTCTGATAAGTTGACTGTATTGAGTTGATTGGTGTAATCTGAGGATTTATTCATGATGAAACTGTAGATGGTGTATTAAGTGTTTGTGATTGAGAGGGTGAATTTGTTGCTAATATTGTATAATTATCATCATCATTATTGTTGTTGTTGGGAAAATCATTATCTTCATCATTTTGTTGAGTGTCTTCATCATTTTGTTGAATATCTTCATCATTTGGTTGAATATCTTCTTCATGGTGTTCATCTGTGGCTTCAAAATTTCCTATTCTGAAGTCAACCCATTCAGGTTCGTCATTGGTGTGTTCACTCATATAATCTTCCCAATCCCATGCTTCATCCTCTTTAAACTTTACATCTCTACTAACACATATCCTTCGTGTTGTTGGATCAAATAATCTATAAGCTTTTGATCCTTGTTCATTGCGTAAGTATACTATCTTGTTACTTCTATCATCAAGCTTTGTTAAGCGTTGTGATGGTACCTTTGCGTATGCTATGCAGCCGAAAACTCTTAGATTTTCTAGGTTTGGCTTTCTTTGTTTAATTGCTTCATATGGAGTAATGTCTTCTAGTGCCTTTGTAGGTACACTATTTAAGATGTATATTGCATGCCTGACGGCTTCAGCCCAAAAATTTTGTGGCATGTTAGTTGCTTTCATCATACATCTGGTGGTAGACATGATTGTCCTGTTTCTTCGTTCTACTACTCCATTTTGTTGTGGTGAGTAAGGTGCAGTAAGTTGTCGTGAAATACCATTATCTTTGCAATATTGTGTGAATTCATTTGATGTGAATTCTCCACCACGATCGGTTCTAAACATTTTCAATGTTGTCCTTAACTCCTTTTCTATTTTGTTCTTGTATTCCTTGAAAGTATCAAATGCTTGATCTTTTGTTTCTAGGAAATACGCCCACGTGTATCTTGAGTAATCATCTACTAGTAAGAATATGTATTTCTTTCCAGATGGTGTTGGTGGTGTGATTGGTCCGCATAAATCTCCATATACTAAATCTAATGGTGATGTAGATCTAGTTTTAGCTTTCTTTGGAAATGGTGCTCTACTATGTTTACCAATTAAACAAACGTCACATATTTGTGTTGTATGTTTAATGGCAGGTATTCCTTGAACTAACTCTCTTTGAGCCATAAATTTAATGATTCAAAGTTGAGATGTCCTAGTCTTGCGTGCCATAACCAGGTGTTATCCTTTAAGTTTGCTAGTAAGCAAACAGGTGTGCCTATTCTTAGACTTGCTTTATATAGACGATTTCTCTGTCTGGTGACTTTTATGAAGATTTTGTCATCCATGTCATAAAGTCGTAGTTCATCATCTTCCATTACAACTTTACAACCAATTTCGGTGAATTGTCCAAGGCTCAATAGATTGCTTTTAAGACTTGGAATGTAATAAACGTGTGAAATAATTCTTTGTTTTTCGTCATCACATTCTATTAGAATTGAACCTTTTCCTTTAATCTCTATGTGTGATCCATCTCCGAATCTCACTTTTCCACTAACTTTCTCATCTAGCTCCTTAAAATGTTCTTTTACTCTAGTCATATGGTTACTTGCTCCGTTGTCTAAGTACCATAGACTATCCATATTTGTCTCTTTAGTTTCTACAACTTCTTCATGTAGAGAGATATTTTTATCTTCAACTTTTGTTACTATTAGGTCTTCTAATATTGCCATTAGTAAGGTAGGTTCTAAGTCCTCCTCGACAAGATTAGATTGCATATTTGTTTTTGGTTTTGAATAACACTTGTTTGCAAGGTGTCCCTTTTTGTTACATTTGTAACAAGTAACTTTGCTAAGGTCAAAATCTGACCTTTTGAAGTTGTTTTGAGAATTTTCTCCTTCTTTTCTTTCTCCTTTAAATTTATCGTGGTTTCTATATTGTGAATATTTATGTTTTCCATTACCACGTTTAAAATGTTTTCCTCTACCTTCATGTCGTGTGAACATCAATTTTTCTTGATTGTTCTATTGTTTTCCCTTTTTAGATTTAATCCTTTCTTCATAGGTTTTAAGTCTTCCTATGGCTTCTTCAAATGTCATAGTGTTTAAGTCGGAATATTGTTCTATTGATGCCACTATTTGCAGATACCTATCTGGTACAGCATTTAGTAACTTCCTGACTAAGTTTGTATCTTTTATTGTGTGTCCTAGACTAGCGGCTTTGTTTACAAGAGCTGTTAGTTTTCCTGTAAAGGTGTCAATGGTTTCATCTTCCTTCATAGTTAACAACTCCATTTCTGATCTGAGTGTTTGAAGTCTGGCTTATTGGACTCTCTCTTCACCTATGTGTCTAGTTTTCAAAGCTTCCCATATTGCTTTCGGGGTTTTGTGCTTTGTTATTTGAACTAATTGTTCTTCGGGTAAGGATCGGTAAAGGTATGCTATAGCAGTTTTCTCTTTTTTCTTATCGGATTGAGTCGTTTCAGTTGGCTCAATTGTTTCCCATAACCCATTTGCTTCTAAAATAATTTGCATTCGAATTGCCCATAGTGAGTAATTCGCTGGTTTCAAAATCGGGCATTGAAATTGAGGGTTGGGGTTAGGTATACCAGTCTCCTTATTTCCACTATTTCCACCGTCTTTTGTCATTTTAAACAATTAAATGATTAAGTAATCTCCTAAAATCTTACACTGAGTGTGTTATAAAATTTCTAGCGCGCTTCTAATGTTTTGTGTTTTTAATGGTAATCAAAAACTTATTGGATAAAAAAAACTATCCTTTGAGATTATATAATAAAAGTGAAATAAACCTAAGGGTAATTACTCCTTAAAAGTTATTCCTATATATAATAAGCAGCGTATATACACTAGGTTATTATATATTCTAAAATTTTGATAAGATACTAATGGTATAAAATAAGTAACTTATCTAAATAATGACTATATAAATATATTAAGATTTCTAATATACTATATGCCAAAACAAAATAAATAAAGGGTGGTGTGTTGTAATTTTTGGAACCTGGGGGGTTTATTAAAAAACCGAAGCCCTAAAGTTGTGTTTGTTGGTTCCTTTTGCCCTAAACGCTTAAACAAACGCCTCTTTTTCTCTTTTTATCTCTTGTGTGAGATAAAACCGTCTCTTATTGTTCAGAAGATTGGAACTGCTTTGTCTGGTTTCTTCTGATGGTTGACCGCCAAATGATTTGGCTTTTGGTTAACCTTTCTCTTCATGGTATGGTTCTTGATTGAACTTTGGTTGATCCTGTTGGGATTATTCTGCAGTGTATTTATCTATGAATCAAGTGGTGATTCAAGAATAAGGGTGCTTTGGTTCGAATCTTTGTAATACAGGTGTGTTTGTTCCTTGTATTGATTCAGAATTGATTTTGCCCCTTTTGATGACAAACCGTATGGTTTTTGTTTCTGGGTCGAATGGTGTTTTTTTTATAATTAAAAACGCCTAATCTGGGTCTTGTATGATTTCGGTATGAAAAATGTAAGTTTTTTTTTTTGCAAAAATAAGGGGTGCCTTCTATTTGATGCCGGTAATTATAAAATTACGAGGCGACAAATATGTTTGATGTTATCCCTTGTATGAACGCAATGAAACTGATTATATTGTTATGTTCGTTGTGTATTTGCAATAAAAATGTTTACCGAGACCTGGGTTTATTATATTTCGATTCAAGCAGTAAAATTAAAAACTTGGTATATGATGAAATGGTTAGTTTAATCCAAACCGCTCTGATACCAATTGTTGGCCTCAAACGTGGATCTTTATGGTCTAACAATCAAGTCACAATATACCAGAATTGAATTGAAATAATCACTACAATAACTTTTTATAAATTGTAATAATAAACTGTCATCAAGTATTTGTTTTACAGGTGCTAAACTATTTATAATGAATGAAAAGGTATGTTGAAAAGTTGTGTCGATTCGAATGAATCAAACAGATGTGTCGCTTCCTTTTGTAACTGCTAAATGGCAGTTATTTTGAGAGTTGACTTTTTAAAGTGGTTGACTTTGACTTCGTGTTTGACCCTTTAAATGGGTAGATTTGGTAGATTGGGATTAACCCAATAGCTACTACATTCGAGGTGGATTGCATGAATTTTGTATCAGAAACGGCTTAGAAACTGGAGACATTATTAAGTTTGAGCTCATCCAGAATGGAGAAAAGCCTGTTGCTGTTATTTCAAGTACTAAATTAATTACAAAGTTTCTTTGCATACCAACGTACTTTATCATTTGTCATGTTTTCCTGATCTTTTTTTTGTGTACATGTGAGTCATTAGAAAAAGTCTTTTTCTCTCATTTGAGTCATTTTGTGGCCCAAAAACTCTTAAAACGGGCTATAAAAATTGACCATCTTTTAGAAACAAAAGTTAAATGTATAGTGATTCTAGGTATGTATAACCTGAAAAATATATAGGGTTACAAAATGACCCAAATGGGAGATAAAATCATCATTTAGTAATGACTGATAGGAAATAAATGAAAACGCGTGTTGGTATTTTTTTGCAAAAAATAAAAATAACAATAATATCCAAAACTAGTATCCTGATTGAATCCATTTATTTTGTACGATTTCCTAAACATGAGATATATGGATCCCAGGATCATTGGAGGAAACCCGAGAGAAGAAGGAATGTTTTTTCAAGTCCATTGTTACTCCATCTACTTTCAAGGACTATGCCGTGGTAATTAAATTTGATGTTAAACCCATACGACATACTTGATTTTACATAGTTTATGAATGCTTTCATGATTTGCAGCATGTTCCAGTGGGTTTTGCAAGGTCAAATGGATTTGTCAACATCAACAACAGTGAAATGGTTGTGATGGATGAAAAAGAAAGGTTGTGGCAACAAAAGTTTGACGCACACATGGTCGTGTTCGTATAAGGGGATTTCAGGATATTTTTGCTGCAAATGGATTAAAGGCAGGAGATGAGTTTGTACTTGAACTTGTTGACAATGGAAAGAAGCCGCTATGAACTGAAATGTAATCTCTTTCTTCCCATTTCTCTTTCTATATGCTGTTTAAAAGTACACTACTGTTTACAAATTTTATTTCCCACACTAGTTTATAATGCCCGCGCACGCGGGTTTTTTTTTTTTTTTTTTTTTTTTTTTTTATTTTTGAAATAATTATTTAAAATTTTAATCCTATTGTTAATTGCAATCTTATCTATATTTTTTTGTGTTGTTGTGGAATAGAAATGTGTGGCGTGGTTGTGGTTTTTAGTTTGGGTGTGGGGTGGTTGGGTGNTAGAAAAAGTCTTTTTCTCTCATTTGAGTCATTTTGTGGCCCAAAAACTCTTAAAACGGGCTATAAAAATTGACCATCTTTTAGAAACAAAAGTTAAATGTATAGTGATTCTAGGTATGTATAACCTGAAAAATATATAGGGTTACAAAATGACCCAAATGGGAGATAAAATCATCATTTAGTAATGACTGATAGGAAATAAATGAAAACGCGTGTTGGTATTTTTTTGCAAAAAATAAAAATAACAATAATATCCAAAACTAGTATCCTGATTGAATCCATTTATTTTGTACGATTTCCTAAACATGAGATATATGGATCCCAGGATCATTGGAGGAAACCCGAGAGAAGAAGGAATGTTTTTTCAAGTCCATTGTTACTCCATCTACTTTCAAGGACTATGCCGTGGTAATTAAATTTGATGTTAAACCCATACGACATACTTGATTTTACATAGTTTATGAATGCTTTCATGATTTGCAGCATGTTCCAGTGGGTTTTGCAAGGTCAAATGGATTTGTCAACATCAACAACAGTGAAATGGTTGTGATGGATGAAAAAGAAAGGTTGTGGCAACAAAAGTTTGACGCACACATGGTCGTGTTCGTATAAGGGGATTTCAGGATATTTTTGCTGCAAATGGATTAAAGGCAGGAGATGAGTTTGTACTTGAACTTGTTGACAATGGAAGCCGCTAATGAACCTGAAATGTAATCTCTTTCTTCCCATTTCTCTTTCTATATGCTGTTTAAAGTACACTACTGTTTTACAAATTTTTATTTCCCACACTAGTTATAATGCCCGCGCACGCGCGGGTTTTTTTTTTTTTTTAACATTTTTTAAAATAATTATTTAAAAATTTTAATCCTATTGTTAATTGCATCTTATCTATATTTTTTGTATTTATCTTCTGCTTGTGTTGTGGATAAATATAAAATGTTACCTAATAAGAAAATAATCTTTTTTTTTTAAATATCTTATCTATATTTTTTGTATTTATCTTCTACTTGTGTTATGGATAAATATAAAATGTTACTTAATAAGAAAATAATCTTTTTTTTAAATAAAATTATTACTAAATAAGGTATGGTTCCAATTTTTTTGAAATGAAAAATTTCCTATAGGGGTTTTGTTTTATTATATAAAAGATTAGAATTATCATGCCATGTAATCAGTGAGTGGATCTAACATGTGCCATGTAATTTTCCTATCACAAACTGAACACAATTTTCCATGACAGTTTATACTCCCTTTAGCCATAGTGAAAATGTTTACTCGATAATATGTAAAGATACCACTCTATAATGACATTCTATGGTAATCTTAAGTGCAGTAAAAAGCCGTTACTAAATTTTAATGAACTTTGTTTTCTATCACATATTTAGGATAAAGTTGTTACACTCTATGTAATAGTATGTTTTATACTCCTATTGCTGAACACGTATTTGCAGTTATTGTTAATGCATGGTTATTTTCTTTTATTGTATTTTGACCGCCTTCCGCGGTTTCGTGACAGCCTTCATTTGGTTTCTATGTAGGCATGAAAAAGGCTCCATTGAAGTGAGAGCAAATGAGATATCGAAATCACAGATAGCACGTTAACATTCTGGCACAAGGTCTTTAAGAAGCATCATCTTTTAATGTATGTTATGGAATGAACAAATGTTTCCACCATTGTTTATAAGCTGAACAATATGTAGAAAACGGGTCCTTTTTCTTTTCTTTTTTTGTTATTTGATGAAACTAGAGAGGCTTTTAGCAATGTTCGTTGTACGTGGTTTCAAATTTTCAGTTATGCTAGTTATATTAATTGTCTAAAAGCTGGCTATCATTGGTCTGTGTCACTCTTGCATTGTTGCTTCAGATTTTGTTACACACATGATCATATTAACTTAGATGGATGTTTTAGATAAAGAAATTACTCTTGCTTAAAAAAGGTAAAGAGATATTACTAACGGTATCAATGGGGTGACCTGCTAAGGCTCATTACAACGCTGTGAACATTGGTAAGCTTTGTAGATGGCCAAATTTTTAGTTCAATCAGTGGTGGTGAGCAGTGATTGATGTGTTTGAGTGTGTTGTGCGATATGTTAACGTTTGTATTTAAGTAAGATACAAGTATATGGTAAAAGCACCTCTAATGGGGTGTATAGAGATGGTTTATAGTGATGCGTCACCAAGCATATAAACTTTCCCATTCTACACACTTATAGAGGTTAATAAAGGAAGTTTAAAGGTTCATGCATATAAATTATATAAACTTAACAGAAACTGTCAAAAAGGGTATTAGTGAGTCCTCTTTTATGAAGCAAACGATCAAATTATAAACGTGTATAAGACCATGCATGCATGTTATGCAGGCCCGGATATCAACCTGTGCGGGCTGCCCAACCGCACAGGGCCCAACAATTTTATGGGGCCTCAAATTTTTGGAAAGTCCATAATATATATATTAATAAGAGCACTGTTGAACAAGTAAAAGGCCCATCAATGCTAGCTGCATAACCATTTACCAATTATAAGGGTGGAGAAGCGTCAAAATGTTTATAGTGTCACTGATGTGGGACTTGACCACTGATATACTTCACTTATATAGAAGAATATCAATTGTTTAATGTTATATAGTTTCGAACACAAACATGTACTCCCAAAGTTTGTTTTCAAGCCATAGTCACTTACATAAATAAGTTGGATACACAAAGTATAAGGAGAAAAAAAATGAATAAGCAGTTAAAAGTTTTGTTTCAAAGTGACTCGTTTATCATCTTGGCACAGGACCCCCGAAATCCACGGGACTGCCCTGATGTTATGATCACCCTTGTTAAGATTTGTTATTTACCAGTTAACTCAATGATTGATTTATTTAAAATTGGTTGAAATGAAAATGTTACACTTTATCCATTAGGCATTGAGGTTTGAGGATGATCTTAGCCTTTTAAGGGTGTTTGATTAGGTTTGTTTTTGAGCTTATTAGATTATTTGACTTGGCTTATATATTTGATATATATATATATTTTTTTTTTTTTTTTTTTTTCTGGTTTATTTTTGGTTTTGTGAGTCAAATATTGAGAGTAAGCAAATAAGGTAATTAATAAGCCAAAAAGAAAAGTATAAGCTTATGACATAATTGTGTAATGCTAGATGTAAAGCAAATACGAGTTGGGTAAGATGGTAACAAAATCCTATGCTAGCTAATTATTGTGTAATTGGTTTTTTCTAGCCTTTTGCTAGTTTTTATAAAAGTTGTCGTTCAAAATAAATAAATAAAAATAAATAAAAAAAAGCTGAGTCAAATAAACTCATAAGCTAAAATGTAAGCTTTAACAAACATCCCCTTTGTTACGGTTGCAAATTTTGTTTCTGTTTTTCTTACCGTTAATGCACAAACTATCACTTCATTCGTGTCAATTAAGTGTTAAGCTTTAAAATGTACACAATAACAAAATAGTAAGTATAACTCTACTACCTATAAAAAGCGTATATTGAAACTTAAAATTACTTAAAATTGAGTAATGTTAGTAGACTATTATATCCTTCACTAAAAATGGTAACAACATTTACCACTAAATTAATATTTTAAATATTATTTAATTTTTAAACTTTTATAACCCATAAATTTTTTTTCTCGCAATACAAACTGAACTCGTAATGTTTGCATCAAGGGTCAAAGCAGAATCACGATTTCGCAAGTATAATTATTTATCGCTATACACAATCGCTTTGCACGGGTATTCGTCTAGTTTTTCTAATGCATTTTGATTAGTTATAGAAAAAGTGAAAACGTCCGCATTTAACTTGTAAATGATTAATACCTTTCAAACTTATATTTTAAAGTAAATTGCTAAAACCATATACATGATTTGTTTGAATTACGGGCGTAATTTATATAACTTTAAAATTGCAGGCAC
>LBNU01012573.1:194953-214437 GCA_014162995.1 Artemisia annua | reverse complement strand
AACAAAAAAAAAAAAAAAAAAAAAAAAAAAAAAAAAAAAAAAAAAAAAAAAAAAAAAAAAAAAAAAAAAAAACCTATTCTAACCTTAATCTCTCGTGTCATCCTCCACCGCCCACCGTCGCGGCCACCTTCGCAATCTGAGATAATCTTTTATAAAAAGGAAAAATTATTACTCTAATTAAACGGATCTTTAAAATTCTTAACTTTTCTTTAAAGAAGAAAAAACTATTCCCTTCTCAGAAAATCAGAAGATTATCTAAAAAAAAAAAGCCTATGTCTACAATTTCTGTAAATCAGAAGGACTGGATTTGCAATTTATTATTTAAAGCTATTTTCATATTGGACCCAATCGTGAAAAACCAAAATCAGTTTCCCAAACACACTGGTATCTCCGAAGTTCTCAGCTCTCTCCCTCATCTTCAATGGCTGTTTTACAAAGATCCACACTTATATTACTACAATTATTTTGCTTATTATCTCTTTTCACATCTTATTCACTCGCCATCGCACCTAAGTAAGTTTATTTACCTTTTTTCCAACAACTTTTATTTTACAAACCCTAACGTTATAATTTTAATGATTGATCGATGATGTTAAGGTTGTTGGTATTTGTTTCAGTAGAAGATCTGATTATGTATTTAGTTGAATGAAGTTGAGATTGTATGATATTGATAATTAGATTTAATGAAATACATGTTTTAAATCTTGGCAAAGGATCTACTTATGAGAGTATATAGTTCATTAGGATTTAGGAGATATAGTCAGTGACGGACCTAAAGATATTTTCGGGGGTTGCACCGTAAAGAAATACAGTAGAAAAAGATATTTTCGGGGGTTGCACGTACTAAAAAAAACGATACTTTTTGAAAACAACTTACATTTCGTGACTTAGAATAAGGTGTGGCCTGCTCCCAAATGGGTTCGTCCCTGGATATAGTTCTCAATACATGAAACATTACTTAAAATTAGAATGGATAATTATGGAGAAAAAAGCGGTAGGTATATGGTTGTAATCAAAGTAGTGGAAAAAAGATGATTATGCTACCGAAAAAAACTATTACCAACAAGTATAAGAATTGAAGATTGCCCTACTATATCTTCTGTAATGGCAATCTTCAATTTTTATTGTTGCGGAGTTGAATTCAATATCTCCATCACTATTTTTGGGTCTCTTTCTTCCATTTGTTTTCATTCTACTTTTACATAAATGTTAAGTATTTTTAAGATTAGCTCTCCTACAAGTCTTTTCCAATGGCCGTGTTACACTCGTGATGTAGAAACTATGTATGATTGGAAAATGGTAAGCTGAAACATATTGTTGATTTAAGTTTTACATCTCATATTTCTCGTAAATCATTATATAAGGCATCAAGTAACCATATCATTTGGAGATTAGTTAACCATGGTGAAGTTGGTTGGAGTAACAAAACCAACTTCATACATCAAGGTAGTAGTGTGGAACTGTGGGAGGTACAGAGTAACAAAGGCACATATGATTAACAAAGTTGATATATGTTTGGACATTAGTTAAGAAAGGTGGTGAAGACAAACCTATGAAGTTTGTAATAATATGATTCCAACTAATGGTTCCTGTGAAAGCTTTATACCATGCTAAAGCCCACATAGGTCCACCCAACAGACTCTACATGTTTGTACTCTGTGTAGGCACACTGATTTAAGCATACATTGCGTTANTTTTTTTTTTTTTTTTTTTTTTTTTTTTTTTTTTTTTTTTTATTCTGATATTTGTTGATTTGCAGGAATGGAGGTGGCTATACTATTAATGGCCGAGTGAAAATTCCTGGTACGTAATTTCTCCTAATGGACATCTTGATGTTTGTCTTTCAAATAAGGTCTTCACCCATTCATCTTTATAAAAAGTTCGCTTTCCGTCCTTTATTAATGGTGAAGGAATAAGCTTTTATTAGTAAGGACAGTGCTCCTAAACACAATAACAGAAAATTAAACAAAGAGAGTGATGCAACATCTTACAACTCCAATGCTTATGATTATAATACAACTTTATTAGGATGATCACTATCAAGCTTTTATCAGCAACTAGATTTAGCTTGACCTGTCATAACTTTGCCACTTCACACACCAGGAGACTTTCTCTCCTTCAAGCTAGTCCTGCACGGATTGTATCTATCACTTCTTTACATAGGTCTCCCAATGTCTAGTCTACACCTATTGAAACTGCTATACATTCCTTTCCTGCGATATATAGTAGACCTGTTAAAGCCAAAACAAGTCTTATAATAATGTTCTAGATAGTCTTGACCTGCATTTCTTATATCCTTCCATACATGTTGCATAGACAACTTCCAGTATTCTTTTTCTGTCGTCTATTTTTGGCACTTAGTGAATGATCGCTGGATACTTCCTTTTCCATCCTTCTAGCCATTTCTATTTGCATTCATCACATCACTTAGCCTTGCTGCATACACAGCTCTATTGCTGATGTCTTTTGATAATGGTTCAGTACCAGTCCACGTATCATGCTATATAGCTATAGTAGTCTTATACTTCTATTACCAACACGGCAACACTATACTTGGCATGAGGCCTTACTTTCTCCGTTAATGCCAAAAGAATGAAAGATTCTTCCAACCCCAACTTACTTTCAAAGCATACTTCACATCCCATACACTTCTTTATGTAAGTCTAACAATCTTTACTCATTTGACATTTTGACCCATAAATAATCCTTCTTAGCAGCTATATTCCAAAGGTGGTTCATGAGTAGAGCTTCCTGTCCTTCTTAGTGTGTGATTGTTTTATGTATTATATCTGAATCAGGATATTGATTTAAGAGACAATACAGTTTTATCCACTTCCAAATTCATTATTTGCTGTAAGAAACATTGCAGTTTTCTGATAATTTTGGTTAATTTTGATTACTTACAGGTTACGGTGCGAAAGGCTTTGGTTTGCCAGTAAAGGCTAACAATGCCAAAGTCATATTGAACGGTGGTGAACAAGTCACCTTTCTAAAGCCTGATGGTTACTTCTCATTGTATCCTACAACTGAAAGTTTACTTCTTTACTTCAATATTCAGTAAAACATTGTTTCATACTTTCAACTGAAACGCAGTCATTATTATATTATTAATAAAAGTACACTTGACTGGGCCACAGTAGGACAAGGCCACAAGGGTGTGCACTTAAATTGCAGGATATAACTTATCAGTGATTGTTAGGATTTAGGTATCCCAGACCCCCATGTCTTTCAACAGGAGAGAAATACTACCGTGTCACCAACTGTTTTCACTTATCCACTCCGGGGTGGCCAAGTGGTAAAATGCTTGTGACTATAATCACTAAAATGTGTGAGGTACGAATCCTGCTTGGTGCAAACAACCCAGCTTTATGTGGTTTGAATCTGTGTAGCAATGGGCTCAAGCCCTGTTGTTTAGTCGGCCAAAAGGTTGGAAACCATTGTTAATTAAAAAAAACCCCACTGTTTCACTTTGGTAAAGTATTACACTTGGTTTCTTTCTTCCAACGTTTTAGTCACACTTGCTTTAATTTGCCTAAAGCTAGTGTCAATAGGTCTCATAAGTGCACAATCTTGCAAGGAACTCAAATATGTGCATATGTATTTATTAAGATGTGCGTATATGATCTATTAATTTTTAATCATCACTGCTGAAGCTCCTTAATTACACCCTTAAAGCCACAACGTGCCTGCTGGGACCCACCTTATTGAAGTTGATGCCATGGGTTATTTGTTTTCACCGGTATGTTCCCTTCTCCTCAGTTTTGCTTTAGAATGCAACTTATTTTCCCAAGTAATTTAATTTCTTACATATTTGAACCAGGTACGTGTGGATGTCAGTGCCAGAAACCCTGGTAAGGTTCAAGCAGCACTAACAGAGACCAGAAGAGGTCTAAGTGAGCTTGTTTTGGAGCCTTTGAGAGAGGAACAATATTATGAGGTTAGTTGGACATATGATTATATACTGGTGAAAGATGCATAAATCTAAATTAAATGTTAGATTTCTTGTCCTGTGAAATAAATACATGGTTTTATTTAATCTCCTAAATAACCTACAATAATGATGAATAGGGGCATGTTGTGCAGACAATTAAGTATGATCATGTCTTCGTAACAAAGGGGCATGTTGTGCAGACAATTAAGTATGATCATGTCTTTTTAACAATGACACTATTGAATTGTATTTTCTCGATTCATTTTAGAATTGGGTGTGTTCGAGTCTCTTGAAGGGTGGGAGTACTTGTTTTGACATTCGGGTTAATGAGAATAATTTGCATTTGGTAATTAGTAATTACTATGTTTAACACATAGACGTTTCCTCGCCGTACCCGTTTCTTGAATTTTAGGATGTTGCCGTTTCCCGGTACCCGTACCCGTCCCCGTCCCCGCCCCCGTTTCCGTCCCCGTGCAACTTAGATGGTTACTATACGTCAATACTGACAACTTGGTTTAAACCCAAAGTATGATCTGGACTTATCTGATTTCATAGTATATTTATGTGTTGTGTTGTGTTCTGTAATTGGGTGATACATTATATGGGTTTGGTCGGGGACTTTGATTTTATAAAAAACCTAATACGTAAAATCAAACACTAATTAGGCCAAAAGTGAATATGCACCACAGAAACTTAAACTTTCGCACTTTGCAACATGAGTTGTGGAACATTATGCATGTTTATATGTGCCGCATATTTTGTTTCTGTAACTTTTATGAGAAATTTATGCATTTTTGTGAGTTTGTACGGTAGTAATTTGGTTGAATTATCTGCAATTTGCCTTGACTCATTTTTTGTTCTTGCAGATAAGGGAACCTTTTAACATAATGTCTATTGTGAAAAGTCCAATGGGTCTCATGATTGGATTTATGGTTGTGGTGGTGTTCTTGATGCCCAAACTAGTTGAGAACATGGGTAAGTTTTCTATATCTAGTTCTGTCGTTTATCATATTTAAAGTTTTTTCACTCTAGGAGGCTGGTCCATTTTGACTTTTTTACTCACGATTATCAAATGAAAGAAAAAATCAAAATAACCAACAATTGTGAAAATGGAGTACTATTAAGGTTCTAATTAGAAGACCAGCAGGCATGTTTAACTATGGAGGAAGTGTTTCGGTAGTAAACCTCTAGATATTACTATCAATGCTACCATTATTTCTACCAAAATTGCATATGTACAGAAGCATGGTGGTAGCCGTATAATTTATTATATCTGTAATCACTTCAATTGGATGAATTTATTAATTTGCATCCGAAACAGATCCGGAAGAAATTAGAAAAGCACAAGAAGAGATGAGGAACCAAGGTGTTCCTTCTATTGCAAATTTGATGCCCGGTGCGGCAAGGAGTTAGACATCACCACATCTGCTAGCTGCTGTTACGAGTTGGAGGGCCCGAGTTCTATATCTGATTATTATGTTGCAGACCAGGTTACAGGATTGGAATGGGACCCGCAAAACAAAACAAAAATATTTTGTTTGTAGCGTTTATTTTCTGCATAGATTTGTTTTAAGATAACAGACGTGTAACCTATTTCTATTTAGGTTGATCGTAGGTCCTTTTTTCCTGAACTTTTCCTCATAACAATACTCTTGACATATGTTTGATCATATAGCACGACATCATATTTACGTTTTATTGTAAACATGAAGAAAATTTGACATGTTTTGAGCTCTGCCACCAAAAGTGTTATATTGTAAATGATGCCTGACGAAGATTGTTGGCACATGTTTTTGCCGCTCTTATCGGTTAAAGTTATATGATGTGTATCAACCCTCGTGTGCTTTAAACAGAACACGTTTTTACGTGACCAAGGGCGTCTTCCCATATGTTTTTCATTCCAGAGTAATGCAATATGCATCTTAGACGTTTGAAGCTACACGTTTGTGGTTTTTTAATCAAGAACCAACATTTGTTTTAGCAACATGGTATACAAGCTTTTATTCCTTATGGATAATGAATGTGTACATATGTTACTTATGTGTTTTATTCCTTAAGTTGATAAGGAAACCGTATGCATGAGAAAATGATCTTAACACATTGATAAAAAAATAAAATTGCATTTGAATACCTGCGAATTATTTCACATCAAGTACATAAAATAAACAAACAATGGACAATGGAACATTATAAGAGATCCATATGCATAAGCAAATGGCTCATGCGTGCTCATAAAATGTGCTCTCTAATTCCGCTTTAGAAATTGAAAGAAACGCGTCCATTTGTTTAGCAGGAAGAGATAAACCGAGTTCGATATCATGAGGTGATTCTTTGGATGTGTTAACAGAAACAGAACCATTGTAATCAATTGAGGGAGTCTCATGCTTTTTCGGCTTCCCCCATCCAAAATCCACATCGTAGATATTTATCTTTGGGGTTCCAGAAACCCCAGTAGTCAGCACCGGCTTGAACACCCGCTCAAGCCATGTCTCAGCATCTTTTAAGACTTCACCCGCCTTCTTTTTAACCGTGTCACTTAATGCGTTACCAATTAATTCAGCAGCAGTAAGGAATCCTTTGTCACCTGCTAACAATGTGCTTTTTGTTTCATTTGTAATGCATGGCCCCAAACAATTACCAAAATAAGATTTAGGAATCGGTGGATCAAAACGAGACTTCCAATCCACAGGACAAATAAACCTTTCTAGTTCTTTTTCGTCCTTAAGTTCTCCTATACGAGCTCGAGATTTAGCTAAGCAACTCCATACATAAGCACATGCTACAGAAAATGATGAAACATATTTAACTGCTGGCTCTTGGGTTTGTAGCCATTTCTTTAACCGATTGATATGTGTTTGTGTCAAAACAAGGGTTGCGTGAACTTTATCAGTCTCGTTATCAAGATGAGGAACTTGGTATTGCGCATCAAGAGTTTCGACCCCTTGTTGATTGAAAAAGATTGGATCTAGGGAGCTTGGGTATTTGATCACTCTTTCATATAACGGCAGTTGTTCTCTAGCTAAGAATAACTCATCCGAACCCGTTTTAGCAATCGAGGCCCATGCCTGAAGAAAATTAAACCTTGTGCCCGCGTCACAAAGTGAGTGGTGGTTTGAGATCCCGATAGAGATCCCAGAGTTCGGGAAAAGTGTCACTTGCACCGAAAAAATTGGGATACTAACATACTCATCACATACTTTTGAGGCACGTCCCAACATAGGTACAAGTGGATAAAACTCGTCACAGTTACGAGGATGGTTTCCTGTTAGATGGTTGAAATCTTGATCAGTACATTCTGCAAAGGTTACTGCAACCGAATCTCCTTCCATATGACGTATTTCAGCTTTTTTTCCATCCCTTGGATTAGGAAACACAATTAACTTGCTTGCAAATGGGAAAAAGTATTGAAGAGTGATTGACAAAGAGTGTTTTAAATTCGGCACAATTGTCTCGGTGAAATGCTCTCTAGAGCAAGGAAGCTCATAAAAGAAAACTTGGTGGACAGGGAAGAAAACTAGCCACATGGCGTCGAAGAAAGTAAGTGGCAGATGCCTTTCTCCTACGCTGCCTGTTGGCGGGGATATACGGCAATTTTCAGTAACTGTCAGCATATCGATCGGCAGTTTTGGTTGAGTTGAGTAGGTAATTTGGTTTTTGCCAATGTTTCTATTTTGAGGAATCAAAAAAACCAGACAATAATTAGTTGGTTGAGAAAATGTTTCCCACTAATTTCTTATCAACATTTCTAATCAATACTGTTCTAAAATCCAGAATGGTCTGCACAATTTTACTATTCTTTTCATATTTACAATTTACCCCTATCAAGTTTATCTAATCTTCTAAGTTAAGAAGACTGTGTTTAAACTCATACTAAATTAAAATTTTGCACTTAAGATGTTGATTTAACCCCGTCGCAACGTGAGGCAATTCAACCTCGTTATAGTCAATGATAGATACAAATAAATTAACTAAAAGATTAGTTGTAAGTTAGAACAGTAAGTCGTTTGACTGTTACGCATCCAACTCTGGTTAAGAATAATGGATACTCGTAATTCGTAAGTCACATAACCAGCTCTATAACTGATCAAAGTAGTTGGAGATGTTCACGCGACATTAATAAGTTGGTATGTTCTAGGACCGGGAGATGATTCACATTCGAAGAAAACTAACGAAAACGAGTAGGACACGATTTACAATCAACATGATACAGTGCCAATATGTACGTGTATATCATGAAACAATAATTGTTCTGCTTGCTTTTACTCCTTAGGGATAATGAAAGTGTTATATGTTACTTATGTTAGTTTTATTCCTTATGTAAACTCCTTCATAAAGGGAGATTTGGCAATTGGAAAAATGCAGGATATCCGATCATACATGACTTCCATTTTGTCAAGTGTCACGATTTTCAATTTGCTTTCTCTGTCAATATGAAAATGACTATAAACTACCAAAAAGTACATACTCTTTCATCTTTACACGTTGAGTAATGGATGAAGTAGTTTCAAAGTACTAGTGCTCTCAATCTAAAAACTTGAAAAAATAAATAAATAGAGGACCTCTGCATATAAAAACATACATCATCTCAATTCACTTAAACATGCAAACAAACCAAGGTTTTTATAAACAGCCTACATTCACGAAACTATACTCTACTAAATATCGGTTATATGAAAATGAAAAGGTGGGGGGGGGGGGGGCGCCCCTAACCATTGGACTAGGAATCCAATGGTTTCCGTGAATTATTTCACATCAAGTAAATCAAATAAACAAGGACAATGCAACATTAAACACATGTGGTATAAGCAAGTTTTAATTAAACACATGTGGTATCAAGAGCAATTTAATTTTCATGTATCATATTTAAACCCTAATTAACTGGTGATGAATTTTATGTGGGTTTTATACGAAAGCAAGTTTTAAGAAAAACGATAGCCAAATCATTGCGTCCAAAATTATAATTCGTTTAAATGAACTCAGTATTTGATTTTGATGGTTATTTTATTAAGTGACGCAATATAAATTAAGTATTGAAAGACGGTTAAATTTTTGCCATTCAATATAGTTTCAACATATAGATCAGTGTATTGCCATGTGTCCTGTTGCAATTAAAATGGGTCTATTGTTTAATCTATGAAATTGCATGACCACTAATACCCCTTAAAAGAACGAAATCATATAATGACTTATGAATACCGAAACGTCAGAACATGATGATTGACAATTTTTTTATGCAATTGTTATGTGTTCTGTATGATTCTATCAATTATGTATGGTTCTATTAATTTATGTTAGACAACAGTATATGTGTATTTGGTCATATGGAAATTATATCAAATCAGAATTCTGAACTTGTCGAATTCATCAAATGGCAACTTTAACGTCAATTTAGATCACCAGTCCAACGAATGGTTGTGTAAATTGACATACGGGTTTAATTGTGCCATACTATGAAATTGCTTAAGTTGTCACTCAATGAACCCAACGGCTATTTGTATGATAACTTAAACAATGAAATATATATTAGCATAATTAGCATATATATTACGTTTCTGCCCAATGGTGATATGTGATATATGTGCATGCTTTGTCTAGTTAAAGATGATTAATGGTTTAATTGTTAACTAAACCAATGTGAGGTTAATAATTAGGCACATCTTTATACCTATTATTTTGGTGTTCATGATAGGTTAATGTTTATACTGATATGCTTAACTTTACTTATATATCCCATAAATTCCTTTAGTTTTATCTGAGCATGCATTTAATTTTCAATCTATGTCAGCATCTACCTTAACTTCCAATACGGGTTACTTTTCCGGAATTGAACCCTTAACTGGTACTAACTTCTCAACATGGAGAGATCAAGTGAAACTTACTCTCGGAGTAATGGACCTCGATCATGCGCTTCGTACCGATCCTCCCGCTGCACTTACTGCTGAAAGTACAACAGATCAAAAACGTGCTTATGAACAGTGGGAGCGATCTAACCGTATGTCTCTCATGATCATTAAGAACTCCATATCCGTTGCCATTCGAGGAGCCATTCCTGACTCTGAGAATGCAAGGGAGTACTTAAGCTCCGTAGAGGAACAATTTAAAAGGACTTCAAAAGCCCATTCAAGCACTTTGATCCTCAAAATGTTGACTACCAAGTATGACGGGGTTAGTGGTGTACGTGAGCACATAATGATGATGAGCGATATGGCAAACAAACTGAAAGGCATGGACATGGAAATCAGTGAAGGTTTCTTAGTTCATTTCATTATGACATCTCTCCCTATGCAATTTGGTCCTTTCAAGATCAATTATAATACGCAAAAGGAGAAATGGAAAATGAGCGAACTGATTGCCATGTGTGTGCAAGAGGAAGAACGCCTCAAAGTTGAAAAGCCTGATATCGTTCATGTTGCTACCACTAACACCAATAAGAGAAAGGGCTCATGGAAGGGCAAAGGTTCAAGTGGAGATAATTCTACTCCAAATAAAGTCCAGAAAACGGGTGCAAGTACTAGCTCATTCCATGGCGATCCAAAATGCAAATTTTGCCATAAGAAAGGGCATACACAAAAGGATTGTCCAAAATTCAAGGAATGGTTAGCAAAGAAAGGTATATTTGAATCTTTTATGATTAATGAATCCTTTAATATTAATGTCCCTATTAATTCATGGTGGATTGACTCTGGATCCATGGTACACATTGCTAATTCTTTACAGGGATTCCGTACAATCCGGAGATTGGAAAGAAACCAACGAACGGTTAAAGTCGGGAATGGAGTTGATTTGAACGTAGAAGCTGTTGGGACCCTTTCATTAATATTGGAGGGTGGCTTTTGTTTAAATCTTTATGGCACTCTTTATGTACCGAGCATGACTCGAAACTTAATATCTGTATCTAAACTAATTATTGATGACTTTGTCTTTACGTTTGGATACAATAAAGTATATATTAGTTTAAATTCCCGTGTTGTTGGAAATGGTTGTCTAGAGGGAAACCTCTTCAAGTTATGTTTAGATAATCAATTTTCGGAATCTCTATTATCATGTAACGTTAATGAGAATGTGAATCAAAATAAGAGAAAACAAGATCAAGAAACCTCATCAATGTTATGGCACCAACGTTTAGGCCATATTTCACGAGACAGAATGACTAGACTTGTGAAAGATGAAGTTTACCCTATCTTGATTTTTCTGATTTTGAAAAATGTGTAAAATGCATAAAGGGAAAAATGACCAAAGGAAATAAGAAAGGTGCCACACAAAGTACCGGATTATTAGAACTAATCCATACTGACATATGTGGACCTTTTCCTTCGGGCATTGGTGGTCATAAATCATTCATTACCTTCATTGATGATTACTCACGTTACATGTACTTGTTCTTAATTAATGAAAAATCTGAATCACTTGAAATGTTTAAAACATTTAAAGCAGAAGTTGAAAATCAACTTGACCGAAAAATTAAAGTGGTGAGATCGGATAGGGGAGGTGAATATTATGGCAGACATACGGATGTTGGTCAAACTCCTGGATCTTTCTTTGACCTTTGCAAAGATCATGGGATTATTAACCAATATACCATGCCAGGTACCCCTTAGCAAAATGGTGTAGCTGAGAGGAGAAATCGCACCCTTATGGACATGGTTCGTAGTATGTTAGCAAATTCCAATCTTCCCGAATTTCTTTGGACTGAGGCATTGAAAACGGCTGTCCACATCCTTAACAGAGTTCCTTCAAAATCTGTTCCAAAAACACCATATGAAATTTGGACAGGAAGGAAACCCAACTTACGATATATACGGGTTTGGGGATGTCCAGCCGAAGCTAAGTTATACAATCCTCAATCACGAAAACTGGACTTGAAAACCATTAGTTGCTTTTTCGTTAGGTACCCAGAATGATCAAAGGGATACCGATTTTATTGCCCGTCTCATAGTACCAGAATTGTCGAGACACACCACGCAGAGTTTCTTGAAAATTCTAACAACAGTGGGAGCGGTTCATTTAGAAGAATTGAACTACAAGAGGCTCGAGATGAGACACCAATAATTCATGTGCCCATCCCGATTAATGTGCCACTTGACACCTCGAATGATCACTTAATTACTCAAGATCATCCAAATAATGTCGAGGAAAATGAACCTAACCCCGAAATTAATGTTGAACCACAAGAAACTCAACAACTTTTGCGTAGGTCACAACGACATAGGCAGCCCACAAACTTTGACGATTACTATACCTATTTGAATGAGGCTGATTTTGACTTAGGGAAATGCAATGACCCTGAATCATATGAGGATGCCATTAATTGTGACCAATCAGCTCATTGGAGGGAAGCAATGAATGATGAGCTAAACTCAATGAGCAAAAACAACATTTGGGAACTTGCTGAATTACCAAAGGGTGCAAAACCCGTTGGATGCAAGTGGATCTTTAAGACCAAACTTGAACCAAACGGAAATGTTGAGCGATACAAAGCTCGTTTGGTTGCAAAAGGGTATACTCAAAAAGAGGGCATTGATTATAAAGAAACATTTTCTCCAGTATCGAGAAAAGACTCCCTAAGGATCGTAATGGCACTTGTAGCTCATTTTGACTTGGAGTTACATCAAATGGACGTCAAAACGGCATTTCTTAATGGAGATTTACATGAAGATGTGTACATGGCCCAACCACAAGGTTTTAAATCTAAAGGCCAAGAAGACTTAGTTTGTAAACTCAAGAAATCTATTTATGGGCTTAAGCAAGCATCCCGTCAATGGTATTTAAAATTTGATGAAGTGATGAAAAAACACAACTTCATCAAGAATCTGGTAGATCAGTGCGTATACCTCAAAATGAGTGGGAGCAATTTTATTATACTTGTGCTTTATGTTGATGATATCCTATTAGCAAGTAATAATATTGATTTGTTGCATGAGTCAAAACGTTTTCTTTCTAGAAACTTTGACATGAAAGATCTCGGTGAGGCTTCGTATGTTATTGGAATTGAAATTCACCGAGATAGAGCCAATGGAACATTAGGACTGTCCCAAAAGGCATATATTGAACGTGTACTCAATAGGTTCAATATGCAACATTACTCCCCCACAGTCGCTCCTGAGGGTGATCTTTTCGGGTCTCATCAATGTCCGAAAACTGAGGTTGAACATGAGGAAATGAAGCGAATTCCTTATGCTTCCGTAGTAGGAAGCTTAACGTATGCTCAAGTTTGTACTCGACCAGATATCGCTTTTATATGTGGCATGTTAGGCAGGTTTCAATCTAATCCTGGCCTACATCACTGGAAAGCT
Organism: Artemisia annua; assembly: GCA_014162995.1. Taxonomy (NCBI): domain Eukaryota; kingdom Viridiplantae; phylum Streptophyta; class Magnoliopsida; order Asterales; family Asteraceae; genus Artemisia; species Artemisia annua. The sequence goes on along the minus strand of LBNU01012573.1, from coordinate 201,213 downwards.
GCTAAGAAAGTATTGCGATATCTTCAAGGAACGAAGGAGTACAAATTAACTTACACTAGATCCGACAATCTTGAAGTTATTGGATACTCGGATTCAGACTTTGCGAAATGCAAAGACTCTAGTAGGTCAACTTTGGGATACATTTTCATGCTGTCAGGTGGGCCTATTTCTTGGAAGAGTCAAAAAGAAGTGCTAACGACGACCTCAACAATGATGGTTGAGTATGTTTTAGTTTATAATGCAACATGCCATGCAATGTTGTTGAGAAACTTGATCATTGGACTCAAAATTGTTAACTCCATCTCAAGGCCATTAAAGATTTACTGCGATAATAGCGCAGCCGTGAGCTTCTCGAACAGTAATAGTTCAACTGGAGCTGGTTTATACCTCGATACAAAGTACTTATTCGTACGTGAAAGAGTGGAGGAACAACGTATATCTATCGAGCACATTAGAACTCATGAAATGCTTGAGGATCCGCTAACTAAAGGTCTACCACCCAAAGTATTTCAAGGCCATGTTGCTAGAATGGGTTTACGTCAAGACCTTATATAATGTTGTAGTTAGTGCACTATTTCATGATTATGTTTAACTTCAAAACAAGCGCTTTAATATAATATCCTTCACTATAATATCTAGTTTGTCTATATTTACTTTTAACTGTGTACACTTATGTTTCATTATAGACAAACTTATGCGTACCACATTACTTTGTCATTTTGGCTTAATGAAATCTTATATTTCAGATTAGTACCATTAGTATAATCGATGGGGGTCCCGTGTCAAATGCGACACGTTAGGCTGTATCTTTTTGCTTTGGTACTATCATGGAATTATGATTATTCACATAAACTTGTAATTGGCTAATATAATTTTTCAGGTTTATGTACATATGAATAAATGGTCTTACGGCCAAGTGGGAGAATGTTAGAATTAATCCTTTTAATATGGCCTTAGACCATTTAGACCCTTAACTATGCCATAGTGACATAATCTACCCTAACTAACATTTGACAGTTATTTGATGGAAATAACTGTCATAACAATAAAAAAAACATCGGGCTTTGTGGTTTGAGTTTTCCTGTATCTTGTCACATAACATATTCTCTCATATCAAACACCATTAATTGTGAGATTAATCCCTCCATCGGATTGGTGACATTACTACCGGAAAACCACAAAGCCCGATGTTTTTTTATTGTTATGACAGTTATTTCCATCAAATAACTGTCAAATGTTAGTTAGGGTAGATTATGTCACTATGGCATAGTTAAGGGTCTAAATGGTCTAAGGCCATATTAAAAGGATTAATTCTAACAAATAGCTCATTCGTACTCATAAAATGTGCTCTCTAATTCGGCTTTAGAAATTGAAAGAAACGCGTACATTTGTTTAGCAGGAAGAGATAAACCGATTTCCATATCATGAGGTGATTCTTTGCATGTGTTAACAGAAATAGAACCATTGTAATCGATTGAGGGAGTCTCATGCTTTTTCGGCTCCTCCCATCCAAAATCCACATCATAGATATTTATCTTCGGGGTTCCAGAAACCCCAGTATTAAGCACCGCATTAAACACCCGCTCAAGCCATGTCTCAGCATCTTTTATGACTTCACCCGCCTTCTTTTTAACCATGTCACTTAACGCGTTACCAATTAATTCAGCAGCAGTAAGGAATCCTTTGTCACCTGCTAACAATGTGGTTTTTGTTGCATTTGTAAGGCATGGCCCAAAACAATTACCAAAATAAGATTTAGGAATCGGTGGATCAAAACGAGACTTCCAATCCACAGGATAAAGAAACCTTTCTAGTTCTTTTTCGTCCTTAAGTTATCCTATACGAGCTCGTGATTTAGCTAAGCAACTCCATACATAAGCACATGCTACAGAAAATGATGAAACATATTTAACTGCTGGCTCTTGGGTTTGTAGCCATTTCTTTAACCGATTGATATGTGTTTGTGTCAAAACAAGGGTTGCGCGAACTTTATCCGTCTTGTTATCAAGATGACGAACTTGGTATTGCACATCTAGAGTTTTGACCCCTTGTTGATTGAAAAAGATTGTATCTAGTGAGCTTGGGTATTTAATCACTTTCATATAACGGCAGTTGTCCTCTAGCTAAGAATAACTCATCTGAACAAGTTTTAGCAATCGTGGCCCATGCCTGAAGAAAATTAAACCTTGTGCCCGCGTCACAAAGTGAGTGGTGGTTTGAGAGCCCGATAGTGATCCCAGAGTTCGGGAAAAGTATCACTTGCACCGAAACAATTGGGATACTAACATACTCATCACATACTTTTGAGGCACGTCCCAACAAAGGTACAAGTGGATAAAACTCGTGACAGTTACGAAGATGGTTTCCTGTTAGATGGTTGAAATCTAGATCAGTACATTCTCCAAAGGTGACTGCAACCGAATCTCCTTCCATATGACGTATTTCAGCTTTTTTTCCATTCCTTGGATTAGGAAACACAATTAACTTGCTTGCAAATGATAGAATAGGTTTATTCTCCTTAATGATTTCATTAGCATTCTATTCAATAAATACTCATACAATTCAAATGTTACCAAATCCCTAATGGGCTGGGCTAGCTAGCATACATAATAAATCAATAATCGGCTAACTATAATGAGGCTCGGCTAATACACCCCGCATTTTGAACGGAAGGCCTTCGAACGTTCAAGCTGGAGCGAAAGTCAAGAAACAAAGCAGCAGGAAGCCCTTTAGTATAGATGTCTGCATACTAAAATCGCGAAGGCACATGAAGAACACGAACTTATCCCGAAGCAACAAAATCACGAACAAAGGGAATATCAATGTCTATGTGCTTTGTACGCTGATGTTGAACCGGATTTGCAGACATATAAACAGCACTCACATTTGTCACAATAGACTAAAGTAGCAGTAAATAGAGGAGTATGTAGCTCACGTAGCAAATTACGAATCCAAGCAGTCTCAGCAACGACATTAGCAACACCACGATATTCGGCTTCAGCACTAGAACGATACAAGGTAACATGTCGCTTTGCGGACCACGATAAAAGATTATCACCAAGAAACACACAGTACCCGGATGTTGACCGACGAGTAACAGGGCAACCAGCCTAATCAGCATCTGTATAGGCAGTTAGCTGAGTAGTAGACGAGACATGAAGCTGAAGACCATGATCAGTAGTACCAAGTAAATAGCGCAGAATGCACTTCAAAGCAGTGAAATGTGGGTCGCGAGGATCATGCATATAAAGGTAAACCTGTTGAACAGCATATGAAAGGTTCGGTCGCGTAAAGGTAAGATACTGAAGAGCACCAGCTAACTACGATATAAAGTGGGATCACTAACAGGATCACCATCCGGACCCAGCTTGGAATTAGTATCCACAGGGGTCTTGCACGGGTTACAATTCTGCATATGTGCCCTCTCAAGAATTTCCTCAGCAAATTTGGACTGTGACAAGAACATACCTGAAGCATTCCGCTGAGCAAAAATACCAAGAAAATAATTGAGAGAGCCAAGATCTGTCATAGCAAACTCATTGTGAAGCAAAGCAATAATACGTTGTAGAAGAGTTGTAGAAGAAGCTGTGAGAATAATGTCGTCCACATATAATAATAGATAAGCAATATCTGAACCGTGATGAAAAACAAATATTGATGTATCAGTTTTGCTGTGCTAAAAACCGATCCGTGTAACAAAGTTAGCAAATCGCTGAAACCATGCACGAGGGGCCTGTTTAAGCCCATATAATGATCTCTACAATGACAAACATAATCAAGGTGACGAGAATCAACAAACCCAGGCGGCTGATGCATATATACTGTCTCAGATAAGTGACCATGAAGAAAAACATTCTTCACGTCAAGCTGATGAATAGGCCAATCATACTGCAAGACTAAGTACAGTGCGTGATGCGTGGTTTTGTAACCTTACAACAGGTTTTACCTCTCGAGGGATCTCAAGAGGCTTACAACCCCACCAGGCAGTGTACCTGACCGATGTAGTATAGGATAGTGGTAAGTACGGGGGATTGATCGTTCTCTCACAGGGAATAGTGTTCGTTAGGATAGAAAAACTACTCTAATAGGTCTAAGGGTGGAAGGAAGATTCTTTTTGTATTTTTATGTTTTATGGAAAGCAAGTAAAATCTCGGTTTTGGAAGAAGGGCGGAATTAGTTGCTAGTCAACTAACCCAAGTTTACTACTTATGCAAATTAAAATAAAATAAATATCTAAACTATTGTGGTTGTGAAAACAATATGGAGAAAATTGTGTTTACTTAGATTTCATTACTCCCTAACTATCTTTTACCGGTTAATTGATATGTGTGTTACTTGTGTGGATGAAGGGTGTATTCCTAATAACTCATGGAGTGGCATACATATCTCTCCAATTCTATGAGCTCTTATCTCGCCCTATGCCATGCACGGCACAACCATAGGGGTTGTAAACAGTGGCTCATGCGTTAAATACTACCTTAATAGCCTAGTATGCCTCGACTACATGTTTCCCAAGACGTTCAAGCACGTTACCATAAAGGAGGTTGGCCAGTTTTCTTGAGCCTAACATCGATGAAACAATCATCCCAACAAACAACAACACACACCAATCAACCAATAATTAATAGTTAGGTTTCATTAGATCTAAGCAAACACTAGAGAATTTAGCTACTCATGTTAATTGAAAGATAAGCAAGATAGATAGACAACCAACACATAGACATATTGATTGAATTAAAGTGAAGACTTATCTTTAATTAAGCACTAGGGTTCCAAGGGTTGGAAACCCTAAAAGTCACAGAAAATTCGTCTTTAGGGTTTGCCCTAAAAGTTCTCCACAAAGTTCCACACTAATGAATGAAAATTAGAAAACTATATATAGATTTTACACTCTGACGGCGTCAGGTTATAAGGGCTGACGCCGTCAGCTCGCCGCCATTAGGTTTCTCGGATGGCCTAGATCCACTTCTGACGCCGTCACCTTATAAATCCTTCTGGGCCGTCACTCTTTAACTTTACTCCTGACGGCCTACTTTTCCTAACACCTGACGGCGTCAGGTGTTAAATCCAAAATTTCCTCTGGCCCGTCATTTGATAATTGGTTTCCACTCTTTTGTCAAGGCTTTCTGACGGCGTCACCTTGTGACTTCTGACGCCGTCAGGTTGTAAATCTTCATCTTTTGAGACTTTGTCGTTTTCTTCACTTTTATGCTCCAAAAACGTCCGAATATGCATGTTTTCCAGAATTCCTCTCAAAAGTACCTAAAATGACAAAAGGAACGATTTAGGGCAATATTTGATCACATTTATACGAATTAGGGCTTAAATGACCCCCTAAAAGCGTAACACTTTTCGTCTCATCAAATACCCTTACACTTGAGATTTGCTTGTCCTCAAGCAAATGAGCTTTTATTCCAATCAAAATATGAGTTAGGGGTCATTTAACACGAATATAAAAGTAATTACAACAAATAGTTATTAGACCCTAATCATAACAAGCACGGAAATCATACACTAGCACCTCACAAATAGTGTTTGGATTCTCACATCTCTCAAATGTCATAAAGTTTATATCTCATAAATGGAAACGGAAAATAACACTCACTACCTGTCATAGCAAATAGATTACCATAGGCTTGGGAAAGGATCAATTACTCCTCCACTAGGCGTAAGCACCTAAGATAAACTATCAAAGAGGGCTTTATAAAGGGTTGTAACGTAAGGTGTAGGGATATGATAACACGGTTTGGTTGGAATAAAGGGTATTTTAGTGGTGGCGAGTTAATTATCATGATCAAATACATGCACTCTACATCGTTGCTTAAGTCAAGACTCGACTCAATCTTAGTCTAAAAATGAAATAACAAAAACTAAAAAGGAACATAAAAGGAAACGGGATGGTAGTCCGTATGTTTTTCTTCTTTCTTTTTCATATTTTTTTGTATTTTTCTTGATTTTTCGATTTTTTTTTCATACACTCTTGCCCTACCATCCAAAATAATACATCATAGGGGATTTGCATTCCCCTTACACTTGAATCTTTACATAACTTTACAATCACTATTCTAATGACTCGAATTAAGATAATCGAAAAACTTGGAGTACTTTTTAAATATTTAGCACGTATGGGGGTAATAATGTTGTTCTTCCCCATTACTTCATTACACTAGTACTTTACCCATGAGTCCCAATCGTCCCAAAACAATATGTACAAGGATATGACTTAACTTAGCAACCATGTAATTGACCGGATAATTAAC
>LBNU01012573.1:175992-193607 GCA_014162995.1 Artemisia annua | reverse complement strand
CAAGATTCTGAGATGTAGGTTCGAGCCACCTAGCTGCATGTCATGTTTAGGCACTCACATAATAAGGGGTGAACACTTAGGTTGTCTGATGTGATGGAGGAATCTAAGCCGAGACATGATCACATTGATAAAAAGGACCTAGTTTATGATCGATGACGATGAATCTCAAAAACAGATGATGAATCTTTTGGCATTTGAATATGTAGTCATGATCCTTATGATTCGGATATAGAAGTTGATGCCTAGAGAAGCACTTGATGATACTTGGTGAACATGTTAGGGTTAGATTCTACTAAACACATGATGAGATATAGCGTGATCTGACACGAGGGTGACGAGGGTAAATTAACCAAGCCCAACCAATACCAAAGTCCTACCATCATTTGGAGGCAACACACCACCGTGACCTCCCGGAAGATAGTAGAAGAGACTATAGGACCCCAATAGAGGTGAACCCTTGGACCAAAACAACTGAAGAAAATAGGTTTGAATACTTGTATGTATGACCTTTCTTTTAGTTCTATGAAGTTCCTAGTTTGATGAACCGGAGCCTACAAAACCGTTACCTAATCTTCAATCCTTGGATGAAGAATTTAGAATTGAATAGGTCTCGATCCACCACAACATATAGTACGGTCGTTTACGATGAAGGTGTGACTCTAAACCATGTGAATGGAAGCAATATAGATAAAAACCAAAAAGAAAACAAAACAACAACCAAACAAAAAAAAAAAACAAGCCGGAGCGGGAGACCAAGTGTACACTTCAACCCAAAGCCAAAACCGCTACGGATTCCTACAACCCACTTTGGAAAAATCACAACATAGTGGAATCCAAAACAAAAACAGCCCCACCAACTCCAATCCACCTAACGTTTCAACCCACGATTCATACTCAAACCGCTTACCTTCAACACAATCCTTCCAAAACTATGTGTACCATATATTTTGAAGATTGATGTCGAAATTTTGGAATCTCAAAGAAGCCGATATATCCAAGTAATCCGATTCAAGGCGAAAGCAAAGTGAGATGCAAAAATCGACGCCCTGTAAAGTTTTCATGGAAAAACCAACCCAACCCAAGAAGACGATGGAAAACACCTCCCGTGCGAACCGGTCACAACCCGAACATAAAGTTAAATCATTACCTCGTTCGTCCCTAGTCTGCCCACAATACATTCGGCCAACGCCAGGCACGGTTTCAAACAAACCCATCCCCAAAAGACCATGATTAATATATTACCAACCTAATTGCAACATATAGTTGAAAAACACCCCACTCAACTTGATGAAGAATTCAAGAGCTCCACCTGAACGTCCGGTATTAGTTTAGAGCGAGCCCCCTACTAACGCGGTCCTGTAACCATGACACATTACATGTCTATTGGATAGACAAGCTCAGCCTTAATGCATGACTAGGTCATAGAACAAAGGTCTGGGTTTACCAGGTTTATGTTGGTCAAAAGCGGAATACTGGAATTACTCTAACTCGACCTCCTCGAGTGATTGAAGATCGATCCCTTTTTTAGGCGTGCGAGCCTAATATGATTCGTAATTAGCAACGCTTTTGACCGAATTAGAGACTATTATGGTTCAAGCCTTAACTACGTTCAAATGACCTACTCGATGATTAGGATTCACACGCACCTCCCTCATTGAGCCAAGAAAAGCTGAATATCGAGAATCCCCCGGACTCTTCCTCACGTGTCATATTTCCACCCTACAGGGTGTGTATCGCTACTTCCACCCGCACGGTTTAATAAATTATGTTTTTTTTTCTTAGTTTTTCCTAAGTGTAGGAAATTACGTCCCCTTTTCCGTACCTAGAGATAAGGGAGTGAATGTCGTCGTGACTCGAACAAGAACAGTAAAGCGCTATTGGTAGGAATCACCAATGCATTTGTGCTGTTACAATTTACCATTTCCACGCCGGCATGCATAGCCTTAGACGCCGTCGGTTGGAGTTTTGTATATGTAGGTATTATTTGTATCTTTTTATTGTTCTGTATGTTCCATCGCATTCATTTCGTCATAGATTATTGATTCAATCTTTTCAAGACATAACCATGATGAATAATGCGCTGGTATAATTTTGTGATATATAGTGTACGGTATCACTCACTATCTTGTTCATAAAGGTATTTGCCATAAGCTGAAGTGGTAAAAAGCAATGCCTCTAGAAACACCCGTGTGAGTAGAAAGAACGTCAACGATGTTAATGGGCCCTCTGATAGACCATGTTAGAAGGAGCATTCATTAAGGACACCGCAAATACGTCCACAATATTAACATTAATACCCCTAGAAGAGAGATTGTTAAACCCGAACATACTATAATATACTGGTTTGAGTCAAATTTCTGTACATGTATCGCTGTCATAACGATTGCAGGGACAACGAAGAATGCCTGAAGGTACCGCATCTTACTATTTCCCTATAGTTTTCCTGTTAGACTATAACATAGGAATTTTCATTCGTCGATCATTCCTTATCGACGTTCAGTTATAATCTCTATCTGCAATATTTGAAAACGTATGATATGTGTTTTCTTTTCCGGAAACCTAAAAGTTTTTGTCATCTTTACTTATAATCTCTAGGAAATTCTCAAATATCATTCCACAAGCATTATATCTTATTATGTAGATTTACCGCGGATTTTCGCGAGGTTGGCTTTATCTTTTTCAGGTTAACAAGTTATTTTGGACAAAGACGTTATTATTCGGAAGGGAAGCTCAATTGAACGTTAACGATACTATCCTCTGAAGAACGATCCTAAACATGTTAACATCACTATCAACAAAAACAGATCTCAGGAGATTTGATTCATTCTTTCATTATTAACATTTACTTCATAACGTCCTATTTATTTTGAACAACATGGGGACAATTCGGTTTAAGGTAAGGGTAATGAAAGACACCGTTGAGAAGGAAATATAGCGTAATGCTTGATGGCTTGCTTTGTTTGAATAGATAAATTTGTAATATAAAAATAACAGAAATATAGATAAAATCTATCGTTTAAGGGCAGGAATGATATAGCGGCACAATTTAATGAAGTTTCTTATTAAAATGACTATACTATGAAGTGAAACTTGACTCTCTATATATTCCAGGATGGCGTGAGACTCATATGGATAGGATTGAATTGGACTACTGCTCTACAAATATGTACCACTCAAAAATTTTTCCACCCAAATAGTGACGCAGGTCGCACACCTAAGCAATGGTACAGGAACCAAAAGCATCACATCTTGGCCGTTAATGAATTCCTCGTACGGCCGGTAGATTTCATATCATTTCTGAACTTGCGTTAGGACCACTCAAAATCCACAGAATTTGAGGACTACACTGTGTAGTTCTATAGCGATCATTACTATCGTACATGATAAAGGAATATAAGAGCTGCTTCTAACTCTTGTATTTTGGCAACCCAACACTCTGTACGTTTATATTTTTTTTTAATTAATTTTATGCTTGCCTTAAATATACATGTCAATATCATAGTATATTTCTCTAATAATAAACACACTATCTTTGCTGCTATGTGCTCCATCTTTGGTACCGATACCCATAGTGATAACACAACCGTCCGAGCCTTATCCTTTAGTTTCGATGCTCTTTAGAGATCTCCTTACTCTAAAAGTGAGAAATTTGTTTACCCCACTAAGTACACCAATCGCATTAGCTATATTCTGTCTGCCCCAACCTTATTTACATTAATGTGTAAACAATTGTAATCCCCTTAATTTACTATCCCGGTCGATTATACAAACGAATAGATAAGCTTAAGTCATGATCCTATGCAATACAACTAATATGTTATTCTAGGACCGATTGAGGGACTCATGGGTACAATATTAGTAGATACTTGTTCAGTGTAATAGAGCTGTTCTAGATATTATAGGATATGAAGAGAAGTATTAAGTATTACCACAGTTATATTTCTCTCAAACTTTTTTAAAACCGAAAATGTACCTCCAAAGTTTTAATCATGAATTAAATCTCTGTCAGATCATTGATCGGCAGTCATACGCGTCGTCATGCTACCAGCAATACGATGTTATTCGTAAATTTATGTGAATTGTTTTTCTTCGTCAAATCGTGTAAAGGCAGTGTGTAATATAAGATCTCACTCCCCTAATCGATGTATTATTCATTTGGAACTCCAGAATATGCATAAAGCATAAGATCAGTACTAGAAAAATAAAAATCGACAAATCATAGAAAATATCAATAAACAAGAAATTATGAAAAGAAAGAAGAACATACGATACTACATCCCGTTTCTTTTTCATGTTCTAATACTTCACTTCTCTCCTGCCTGAAAAGCCACATAGAACGAATAATATTCACATTAGCTGGACGGGGCACAAGTATCCACGTACCGTTAGTAATTAAAGCATTGTATTCATCTAACATAGCTTGTTTCCACTGAGGGTCACGAAGAGCATGAACATGAGACCGAGGGAGCGGAGAAACAGTTGTGACATGACAATTCATACGCTCAAGAGGTTTAGATCGGCTTTAGCACGTGTGACCATGGAATGAGTGTTAACGGTTGAAGTGGGTATATTGGGCTGCTGCGTAGGGGCGGTAAATGGGTATTAGGTTTGAGGCGTTGGGGCTGCAGTGGCGGTATTGGACTCAATGGTTTCATGTGCAGGAGAGGTGGGTGGTATAACATTGGTTGGATCGGGCTGAGGTGCGTGGTTATTTGTGGGATCATAGGAAGGTGATGGAGTTTCTAAGGGAGTTGTAGGTTGTTCATAGGCTACGGGTGGGGTTGGTGAAATAGGTAGAGGTACGGTAGATAAAAAATCGTAAGTTGGAGACGTGTACTCGTGGAGTTTGGCAAAAGGAAAGGTGTCCTCATCAAATCTAACATGTCGCGATAAGATAATTTTGTTTGAGGATAAATCAAGACACCTATATCCATGATGGTTGGCGGGGTAACCAAGAAATACGCAGGGAGTGGATCGCGGTTGAAGTTTATGGTCAATATAGGGATAAGAGAGGCACCCGAATACACGTAATTGTCGTAAGAGGGCGGTTTCTTATAAAGTTTAGTAAAGGGGACTTCATTTTGTATGGCAGTAAAAGGAAGTATGTTCAAGATATAAGCAGCCATGTTGAGAGCTTCCACCCAATAAGAGGAGGGATATGAGCTTGGAAAAGTAAAGTGCGATAAGGTTGTTAATAGTGCGCAACATACGTTCTGATTTGCCATTTTGTTGTGATGTGTGGGGGCAAGAAAAGCGAAATTGAATGTCGGTTTTGCGAAAAAGGTCATGGAAGCGGGTATTATCATATTCACTCCCATGATCACATTGTAAAGCCTTAATATCGACACTAAATTGTTGATTTACATAAGCGCGAAAAGTAACAAATTATCATACAAATCAGATTTTTTATCACTCTCACTCGAGAAATGCGAGAAATGATCTAAAAAGATAGCATAATATTTAATACCACTCTCACTCGGAATAGGGGATGTCCATAAATCCGAGTGGATAATATCAAAAATAGATGCAACATTCGAGTCTAAACTGTAAAAAGGAAGCTTAATTTGTTTCCCTAACTGACAAGCATGACATAAAGCGGATGACTCTGACTTGTTGCAAGAAATAAAATTACTGGACTCTAAACGACGAAGCACATCTTCACCGGGATGCATAAGGCGTCTGTGCCACGCAGTATGACCGAACGAAAGTAAAGCAAAAGGAGAATGCGAAGATGAGGGTTGCGTAACGGGGTAAAGGTCTCCCGTGCTATCACAACAGAGAAGAAGTCTGCCCGTTTGGTAATCCTTTACAGAAAAACCATATGCATCAAATTCAACAGACACATCATTATCACGCGTAAATTTACGAACAGAAATCAAGTTTTTAATGATGTGAGGTGTGACAAGTATATGATTAAGTTGCAGTGGTTTATTAGAAGTGTACAATAAGCTATGTCCAGTATGCATAACAGGTATAGACTGTCGGTTTCCAATATACACAGATGGATAAATGCATGAATTACTAACAGTAGTAAGGATACCTGTGTTGTCAGCCAAGTGAGAGGATGCACCTGTATCCATGTTCCAGCTTGGATCCTGAGGAGTCATGGTATGATACGCTTGAGGAAGAGTGGTAGCCTAAGAAGCATAAGCGGGGAACACTATTGGTGCCCCATAAATTGGAACAGTAGCATTTTGAGGATAATAATAAGGCTGCATAGTTGGAGTGTAGCTATAAATCGGCTGTGAATAATGAGCACTAAGCATGATTATATGTTGATGTAGGAGCAAGCGATAAACAAAAAAATAAATGCAGCGGCAACAGTAAGTAATCCACGAGTTAATTGGCAGCAAAATAAGCAAATAGGCAGCGAGCAAAAAATAAAAGGCAGCAAGGCAAAACTTTAGCAGAGAAAAAGATCCACGAGCGCAAAAGTAGTTGATATGCAATGCGTATCTTTGGTCAACAATTGTTGGCTAGAAAAACTTTGTGATGAATTAACAAGTAAGCTGACATAACAATTGTATACGGCAATTGAAGGGTTTAATTTTTTTTGTGGAATGTTGTTGATGAATATTCCTGGCTCTGATTACCAAAGTATTGAAGAGTGATTGACAAAGAGTGTTCTAAATTCGGAACAATTGTTTTGGTGAAATGCTCTCTAGAGCAAGGAAGCTCATAAAAGAAAACTTGGTGGACAGGGAAGAGAACTTGCCATACGGCGTCGAAGAAAGTAAGTGGCAGATGCCTTTCTCCTACGCTACCTGTTGGCGGGGATATACGACAATTCTCAGTAACTATCAGCATTTTGGTTCAGCTGAGTTGGTTTGGTTTAGGCCAATGTTTCTATTTTGAGGCAATTATTCTATTATATACTCCAAAAAAGCCCGACAATAAGTTGGTTGAAAAATGCTGCCCACACAGTCCTTAATTCCTTATCAACAAATTTCTAAGATAGCACGTGCAGTCTCGTCCACCGTTCGCCAATAACGCACGAACGGTGCCGCCATTCTACACCGCCTCATGCATCGTTCGTCCGTCGTTGGTTCCCTGGCCATTACACCAATTTTAGCTTTATTATTATTATTATTATTATTATTATTATTATTTTGTGAGTAAATGAGTATTTTGGTGGGGTGTTTTGTGAGATCTTGATGTAGACTAAAATGAGAAAAATACAAATCGAACTTGTTGATACACACGAATACCAAGAACAATTCTTCTAATAATCTTTGATTCAATCGAATACCGATTATAGGGATATTTCTTAGCAAACTGCCAAAAATAAACTTTTTGTATTTTTTTGAAACTGACTAGCCACTATGGTAATACACTTATTAAATAGGCTTACAAAGTCAAAAAGCGCCTCAAAAGACAAATGAGCCAAAAAAAACTAGCTACAAAACAGAGCCTAACAAAACTAGGAATAAACATAAAAATGCAAATAACTTATAAAATAGAGCGTTTTGGAGATCCGTAAACCGCAACGTTCTCCTCGTTCCAAGCTTTGATTTTACAGGTCATGGGCCTGAAACGGAGCCCCGTAGCCCAAGTTATGTTGATTTTAGTGAGGACGATCTTGAGCCTTTAAATACATGATGGCCCGTTCCTCTCCGTGTGGTTTGTCGGGTATAACGAAAATGATCACGAGATTTTTTTTCCCGGATCCTCTCCCTGTGGTTTTTACCTGTAACGGGTTTGGTCCCTTGACCATTATTTTTGTTAGTTTGACCGTCAAGTGGATGTTTAGATTGCTGAAATGACATAAATACCCACTATATATGCTTGCTTATATTCCTTATGGATAATGAAAAAATGTATGTATGTTACTGATGTTAGTTTTATAACTTATGTACTCTCCTTCATAAAAGGAGATTTGGTAATTGGCAAGTGCAGGATATCTGATCACACATGACTTCCATTTTGTTTAATGTCACGATTTTTAGTTCGCTTTCGCATCAATATGACAATGTCTATAAACTAAAAAAAGACACATACCGTTTCAACTTTACAAGTTGAATAATCGATGAAGTAGCTTCAAAGTACTAGAGTGCTCTCAACACCTCCGAAAAACTCATATGCCCACTGTAGAGATTTTGTGGATAAAAGGTTAACAGTTCGAGTGTCGGCTCGTGCTCACTCCAGTTGGTGCCCCAGTGTGTCAGGAGAGTTGTTAAAGCTATTCCTTGTTGGGTGGACACTGGCTAGTGCCAAAAGACACCTGGGGTCAGAGTGTTCCCGCCAATTCACACCTTTTGTAGAGTAAATTAAGTGCTCTCTAATCTAAAAGTTGAATAAATACATAAATAGAGGACCTCTACATATAAAAACATACACCATCTCAATTCACTAAAACATGTAAAAAACCAAGGTTTCTTAAAGAGCCTACATTCACAAAACGATTACTATACTAAATATCAGATTATGTGAGAAGAAAAAAAAAAAAAAAGTTTTTGATTGCCGATATAAGCAAACTAATTGGTGTATCCCATGGTAGTTTTTAAACTCCATATTTGAGCACCACATCATGTTTACTTATGTTGTGTATATTCTTTCATACGTCTAATATGTGATCNTTTTTTTTTTTTTTTTTTTTTTTTCTTTTCCCCTTTATGTCTAAAAATAAACAAACACTAACGTATGTGTTTGCATGCATAAGAGGAAAAAACAAACCCTCTTTTCCCAATGCGCTCCATACAAACAAAAGACAAAAAACCAAACAGTTGTTCTTTCAAACGTATGGGCATCATCAGATATTGATAAAGAAAACGTTTTCAAAAAACACATGCAACCTTAATAAAGTTTAAACGTGGAACGCTTGCAACCTTAAGGCCAATGCTAATGGCTCGGTTGGTTGACCCAACCGAATTGGTGACCGGTCCCTACAACTAGCTCACCGAATTGGTGACTGGTCACTCCCAACCTTTTCAAAGTTATGATTTGTCAACCAACCATAAGAGCAATGGGTACAATAACTCTAAGTTAAAACTTAACTCACTGTCACGTCAGCGCCACATCAGCTTTAACCTTTTCACCTTAACTCAAAAAAAAACACCCATTATCTTAACTCACCTTAACTCAACTTTAAATCAAATATTTTCAAATTCAACCCTTCAACTAAAACATAACATTAATTCTAAAAACATATTACAATACGAAATAACAAAAAAATACAACGAAAAAAAATATGAAACATATGAAAATAAAAAACAACGAATTACAAATACTTATTCATCGTCTTCGCAATCTTCTTGTTGTTGTTTTTTTGTCGTTGAAGATGTTTTTGCCAAACATGTTCCATAAGGTCTTGTTTGAGTTGAGTATGCGTTTCTTGGTCGCGTATTTCTCTTGCTATGCGACGTTGGGTATCACATCTGTCGACCCACCTGTCTCGTCTAAAACGTGGTGACAGATCCACCACATTTCACCATACTCACGTAGTGCAAACTTTTGATCTTTTAAAATCATGTTATGCAAAATAATGCAAGTATACATGATTCTACGTATCTTGACAAGTTCCAGTTGACGTGCCGGTTGTTGTAGTATACCCCAACATCCTTGAAGCACACCAAAAGCACGTTCGACATCCTTTCGTGCACTTTCTTACTTCCTTTAAAATAACCATGTTTTTCGTCAGTTGTTGCCGAGAAGGATTTGACGAAAGTTGCCCACTGTGGTTAAATTTCATCAGCTAAGTAATATCCCCTTTCATACCTGGTTCCATTTACCATATAAGGTGCTCATGGGGATTCGTTAGCAAGAATGTCATCGAATAACGGAGAGTTATCTAAAACATTAATATCGTTATTCGCCCCCGCCATCCCAAAAAATGCATGCCAAATCCATAAATCTTTCGAAGCAACAGCTTCAAGCATTATTGTTGGGTATTTTTTATCACCCCTACCAAATTGCCCTTGCCACGCAACCGGATAATTTTTCCACTCCCAATGCATGCAATCAATGCTACCAAGCATTGCCGAAAAACCATAACGCTCTAATTATACATATTTATTCCCTCAATTATATATTACATATCTACTAAATTATATAGATTATTATGTTATTTGTGTGAAATTGGTACTAAGCTGATTGCAGGATTGATCAAGAGAAGAAGTTAAGAATATTACATGAAGGCCCGTTAATGACAACGTTGAAAGATAAAGGAAAGGACTTAGAATGAAAATAAATTATTAAAGACCCAAGCACGCCGGTTTTAGGACGTTGTGCGACGTACTTGCTTGGCGGGTAAAATGAGTTTGATTCAACACGAAGTACGGCGTACATTCTATAAAGTGCAGCGCACTTAGCTTGACAGTTACAAAGATAGAGTTATTGATTGCATTCATTGTGAGACCGATCATTTGCCTTTATTTATCAACCTGTGGAGTTAAACTCGAGCTCAAGATGTTATTTATAGAGACCTAAGTGGTCAGAAGAAGGGGGCAACACTTAGAGAAATAAAGAGAAAAGTTCCAAGGTTACTATACTAAGGTATTGGTGAACTCACACCAAGTTCACCATATCATAGCCAAATTCGTGTTCTAAGTCCTGTGACAGAGGCTAGGGAAGGATTTGTGTAGTAGTTTCTCTGTGGAGACCGTGTGATCAATCATTTGTAATCATTGGTATAATTCTTGTTTTAATAAATTCGAATTATGAAGTTTATGAAATATGTTTTGAATGTTATGAGTTTTGTTACTGAAATTATGGAGTAGTCAAATTATGTTTGTTTGGGTGATGTAGTTATATGATTGTTTAACATGTGTAAGATTACTTGCTTGTGATACTATGAATAAGTTCAATTGATGAGATGATATTTGGACCATTGTTAGTTGTTTGATGTATCTCTGTTATAGAAGTAGGTCGAAAGGGTCTATTGCTTTTGATGAGGCGAAAAGTGTAGCGCTTTTCGGGGGTCATTTAAGCCCTAAATCGCATTTATTTGATCAAATATCGCCCTAAATCGTTCCTTTTGTCATTTTAGGTACTTTGGAGAGAAATTCTGGAAAAGGAAGCATTTTGGACGTTTTCGGAGCATAAAAGTGAAGAATTCGACAAAGTGTTAAATTTTGCTGGAACAGTACTCCAGACGGCGTCAAGACCATTCCTGACGGCGTCAGGCCTTGACGGGCCAGAACACAATTTGGGAGTTTAAAGGGGGACAGCGTCAAGAAGGCTATCAAGAAACCCTAACCACGGCGAGGTGACGGCGTCAAGCACATAACGTGACGCCGTCAGATCTGTTTTTCTATATATATTCGCATAATTTTTAGTCATTCGGGTGGAACTTTTTATAGAGAAACCCTAGACGATTTTTGCAGCTTTTTTTAAGGGTTTTATACCCTTGGATCTCTCATGTTACATTGAAGATAAGTAATCAATTAATCATTTAATATGTCTATGTGTTGTTTGATTCTATCTTGTTCTTGTCTTTTGTTTAACATGCTAGGCTAGATTTTCTTTGTGTTTGCTTAGATCTAATGAAATCTAGCTATTGATTATTGATTGAATGGTGTGTTATTAATTGTATTGGATGGGTGATTATCGATGTTAGGCTTAAGAAAACTGGCAGACTTCCGGTTGGTAACATGCTTGAACGTCTTAAGAAACATGAACCGAGGTGTACTAAGGTTATTTTGATTGTATTTAATGCATGAGTGAATTCTAGTGATCCCATGTTAAGAGCTTCTTAGCCGGCTCGACATAGGAGTGAAGTAGGATCTCATAGATTTATGGGAAGTCCGTACACACCCCTACGAATGGTATTAAGGAATACAATCCGTCATCCACGCAATTAATACACACTAATCAATCGGTAAAAGATAGGGAGTAAGGAAATCTAAGTAAACACACTTCTCTCCATATTAGTTTTAACAACCATTTACTTTCTTGTTATTTTATTTTATTTGCATTAGTAGTAATTTGGGTTAGTTGACTAGCAACTAATTCCGCCCACTCTTCAAAACCCGAGATTTTTACTTGCTTTCCTAAAAACATAAAAATACAAAAAGAATCTTCCCTCACCCCTAGACCTATTAGAGTAGCTTTTCAATCCTAACGACACTATTCCTTGAGAGAACGATCAATCCCCCGGTACTTGCCACTAAACTATACTACATCGGTCAGGTACACTGCCTAGTGGGGATTGCAAGCTTCTCAAGATCCTTTGAGAGGTAAAACCCTAGTGCGTGGTCGCAATCCCGCGCATCAAGGTTTTTGGCGCTGCTGCCGGGGAATAGTTATTGTTTACGTTGAATTTTTATTTTATTAGGTCTACTCACTAGAACCCTTTCTAGTGAGATTTTTATTTTATTTTTCTAGGTTTTTCTTTAGTCTATCTTATTTCTTCGTGTTTTTGTTCGTAACCATTACCATCCGCTAACATGGAAGGTGGTAATATCCTTGATCCCAACAACCCACCACAACCAAACCAACCTCCTAGAGCCCGTACTTTTGGAGAGTACTCCCGTCCTAGCCACCATGGCTATCGAAACACCATTGAGCTCACCCAAGGAGCCAATGTGTCTCTCTTGCGATCCGAAACCATCCGGTTGGTGCAAAGCAGATGCGCTTTCCATGGACTTCGTTCAGAAGATCCAAATCAACACCTCAAGGACTTCCTTAAGATCGTAGATTCCATAGACCTTGATGTTGACACTCGAGAGACTACCCGATTACGTCTCTTCCAATTCTCTCTGCGAGACCATGCTAGTCAGTGGCTAGAGCGTCTACCCGCAGGATCCATCACCTCTTGGGATGATCTCACAAGTCGCTTCTTAGCCCAATTTTTCCCACCGGGAAGAACCACAAAGCTAAGGAATGACATCTTGGCGTTCCAACAACGCCAAGGCGAAACCCTCTACGAGGCATGGACTCAATTCAAGGACTTACTCCAAAAAGTCCCTCATCATGGCATAGACCTTTGGCTCCAAGTCAAAATCTTCTATGACCATATCAATATCCCCACGAGGCAAACCATTGACCAAGCGGCCGGTGGTAAGCTACGTGATCTAAGTGCGGAACAATCATGGGATCTCCTAGAAGATCTTGCTCTTTATGACAACGAAAGTTGGAATGATCCCCGTGATTTGAATAAAACGGTCAAGGCAATATCTTTGCCTTCTAAAAATTCAAGCACTTCCGACCGTAGGATCATGGAACTTGAAGACCAAGTCAAGTTTCTTATGAAATCCTACGAGGCTCCTAAACCTTCAAGCCAAGTGAACAAAATCACTTCTTCGTGCGAATTATGTAGTGGTCCCCACGACACTCGTGATTGCATGGAACTCCCTGAACAAGCTTTTGCGGACTACGCATCCTCGTGTACCGACAGAGCGGGAGACAAGTGGTACACTTTCAAACCCAAGCTAAACCCTTACGGTGATTCCTACAACCCATCTTGGAAAAATCACCCAAACCTTAGGTGGAAGCCAAAACAAAACGAGCCCCAAACCAATTCTTCCAATCCACCTAATCGTTTTCAACCCAACGGTTCATACTCAAACCGTACCTTCAACAACAATCCTTCCAACAACTATGGTAGTACCAATAATTTTGAAGGATTGATGTCAAAATTTATGGAATCTCAAGAAGCTCGTATATCCAAGTTTGAATCCGATTTCAAACAAAGGCAAAGTGAGATGACCAATAAAATCGACGCCCTGTTGAAAGTTTTCAATGACCGAGAGATGGGAGCCCTCCCGTGCGACACGGTCAAGAACCCGAAACTAAAAGTAAACTCCATTTCCTCAGTTTCGTCCCCTAGTTCTTGCCCACAATACTATTCGGTCAACGCCATGAGCACGTGTTTCAAACAAACCCAAATCCCTCAAAAAGACCATGAGAATAAGATATCCAACACTAAATTGGTCAACAACATAGTTGAAACACCTCCCACTCAAAACCTTGATGAAGAATTCAAGGAGCTCCACCTTGAACGTCCGGTTATTGATGTGTTAGAGCGAGCCCCCTACTATAACGCCCTCTTAGAAAAATATGAGAAGAAGCTCAAGTTAGGTGACAAGGGGACCGCCTTCGTTCGAAACAAGCTACCTAAGAAATTAGACGACCCGGGCTTATTTGTCCTACCGTGCAAGATCGGTAATTCGGAGGCTTATGACACATTAGCCGATCTTGGTTCAAGCCTTAACTTACTTCCACTACCCCTCTACACCACCCTCAAACCAGGAAAGCTAGAAGAAACCGAGGTAATAATAGGTTTAGCGGATGGAAGTGTAGCATACCCGGTAGGAGTAGTAAAGGACGTGGTAGTTCACATAGGGAGGTTGACAATTTTAGCGGATTTCCACGTCCTCGACATGATTAGTGACCCTACATGTCCATTGTTGATAGGAAGAGGATTTCTAGCCACCGCTAGTGCTATGATTGATTGTAAGGAATCCAAAATAGCGGTAGGAGAAGGAGAAACTTGGTCGGTATATGATGTTAAGAAACATGCCTATGACACGCTTGAGGAATCAACCGATGTTAATAGGAGGCCCTCTAGATACGGACCATGGTTAGAAGGAGACTTCAGAGGACCCCAACGCCCATTCTACCTAGAAGAGGAGTTTGTAAACCGAACACAAACGGTAGAACAACTTTTGGCTAGGGATACCGAGTTAGACCCCTTTAAAGATCCCCTAGTTTTTAGAAAGATGATTGACTTCCTAGGAATTTTGCCAATTAACCTAGCCATGAATAAGTGGAAAAGCGAAGGCGATGAACATAAATGGAATTGGGAAAAGCCACCTAAGGAAGGAGATGGATCATGGCACATAAAGATGACTCTATATGATCCGGATAGAGAGAATTTTGAGAGGTCATATTTCACAAAACGCGCCAATAGGACACTTCCAACCAAAATCAACCCTAAGGATGTCCTCGATGCAGAACTCACCTACGTAGGATAGAGTGACTTTGAGTCTACCTACAAGACTCGTTAATAAAGAAAAGCGCTTCTTGGGAGGCAACCCAAGCTTTGTGTGTTTATTTATTTGTTTGTTTGATTTTATTTCCTTCCGTATGTATGTTTTATTTTTATGTTATTGATTCATGCTTCAAACTAAATTGTGAAAATGCTTTATTTTGTTTTTAACTTCGTCTTAACTACATATAAAGGTATTTTGCAAAAGATAAGTGTAAGGAAAATCTAAATCGGTTTATAAGAACAAACGAACATGATTCATAACAATATTAAATTGACATACATATTAGTAATTGTTTGAGTCAAATGCTTGTATCGAGTCATAATGATATTTTGCAGGATTTCCAGGAAGTAAGAATTGAGTCTTTCCAGAAATTTTCCGGAAACTTAACATGAGAAATCTGTCAGATCACTTCTGACAGCGTCAAGCTCCAGGCTGATGCCGTCAAGTTCAGTTTTCTGGAATTTTTTGAAAGTTTTGTTTTTCTTCCGGAATCATAAAATGCTTTATAAGATCTCTAACTTATAAACTCCAGGAATCTGCAAAATATTCATTGAACAAGCATTATATCCTTATACAGATTTATCCCGCCGATGTTATGCAGGTTTTCTTGTTTGTTTTCTCAGGTTTAACAGGTTATTTTGGACAAGAAGATGATTTATATTTCGGAAGGAAAGCTTTGAGTGTTCATTTTCTTGGAAGAAGATCTAACCATGTTACCCCTTTATCTACCGAGCGAATCAGGGGTGTATTTGATTTCATTCTTTTACCTTATTTACTTTTACATCTTATTATTTGAACATTGGGGACAATGTTCATCTTAAGTGTAAGGGGGGTAAATTACGATACCTTAGAGAATGAAATTACGCTTGATTTTTGTTTATTTAAAGGTAGATGTGTAATAAAACTGAGATGAATACCTGTTAGGGCAATTTTAGTGCCAAATTTAAATTTTTTACAACATTTAGGAGTGAAACTTTGGTCTTAATGAGCGTCTCATGGATAGGAGTTATATGACTAGCACAAAACCGTACCACTAAAAAAATTTTCACCCCAAATATGTGAGGTTCGCCCCTAGAATTGGTAGGAAAAGCATTCATCTTTAATGCTTGTGTGTGTACCGGTAGCACTTAGATTCTAGAACTTGCGTTAGGACCATCCCGAATACACAAGTGAGACTACATTCGTGTAGTTAGATTTACTACATGATAAGAGGCATTAGGATTAACCCATTNACTTAGGGAGGTTGACAATTTTAGCCGATTTCCACGTCCTCGACATGATTAGCGACCCTACATGCCCCTTGTTGATAGGAAGAGGATTTCTATCCACCGCTAGTGCTATGATTGATTGTAAGGAATCCAAAATAGCGGTAGGAGAAGGAGAAACTTGGTCGGTATATGATGTTAAGAAACATGCCTTTGACACCCTTGAGGAATCAACCGATGTTAATAGGAGGCCCTCTAGATACGGACCATGGTTAGAAGGAGACTTCATAGGACCCCAACGCCCATTCTACCTAGAAGAGGAGTTTGTAAACCGAACACAAACGGTAGAACAACTTTTGGCTAGGGACACCGAGTTAGACCCCTTTGAAGATCCCCTAGTTTTTAGAAAAATGATTGACTTCCTAGGAGTTTTGCCAATTAATCTAGCCATGAATAAGTGGAAAAGCGAAGGCGATGAACATAAATGGAATTAGGAAAAGCCACCTAAGGAAGGAGATGGATAATGGCACATAAAGATGACTCTATATGATCCGGATGGAGAGAAGTTTGAGAGGTCATATTCACAAAACGCACCAATAGGACACTTCCAACCAAAATCAACCCTAAGGATGTCCTCGATGCGGAACTCACCTACATAGGATAGAGTGACTTTGAGTCTAGCTACATGACTCGTTAATAAAGAAAAGCGCTTCTTGGGAGGCAACCCAAGCTTTGTGTGTTTATTTATTTGTTTGTTTGATTTTATTTGCGTCCGTATGTACGTTTTATTTTTATTGTTATTGATTCATGCTTCAAACTAAATTGTGAAAATGCTTTATTTTGTTTTTAACTTCGTCTTAACTACATGTAAAGGTATTTTGCAAAAGATAAGTGTAAGGGAAATCTAAATCGGTTTATAAGAACAAATGAACATGAATCATAACAATATTAAATTAGCATACATATTAGTAATTGTTTGAGTCAAATGCTTGTATCGAGTCATAATGATATTTTGCAGGATTTCCAGGAAGTAAGAATTAAGTTTTTCCAAAAATTTTCCGAAAACTTAACATGAGAAATCTGTCAGATCACTTCTGACGGCGTCAAGCTCCAGGCTGACGCCGTCAAGTTCAGTTTTCTGGAATTTTTTGAAAGTTTTGTTTTTCTTCCGGAATCATAAAGTGCTTTATAAAATCTCTAACATATAAACTCCAGGAATCTGCAAGATATTCATTTCACAAGCATTATATCCTTATACAGATTTATCCCGCCGATGTTATGCAGGTTTTCGTGTTTGTTTTCTCAGGTTTAACAGGTTATTTTGGACAAGAAGATGATTTATATTTCGGAAGAGAAGCTTTGAGTGTTCATTTTCTTGGAAGAAGATCTAACCATGTTACCCCTTTATCTACCGAGCGAATCAGGGGAGTATTTGATTTTATTCTTTTACCTTATTTACTTTTACATCTTATTATTTGAA
>LBNU01012573.1:160931-173104 GCA_014162995.1 Artemisia annua | reverse complement strand
TTTTGTGTCTTGCTTAGATCTAAATGAAAACCTAACTATTGATTATTGATTGAATGGTGGTGTTATTAATTGGTTTGATGGGGGTGATTATCGGATGTTAGGGCTTAAGAAAACTGCAGACTCCGGTGTGGTTAACCATGCTTGACGTCTTAAGAAACATGAAACCAAGGTGTTACTAAGTTTTTATTTTGATGTATTTAATGCATGAGTGAATTCTATGATCCCATGTTGGGAGTTCTTAGCCGGCTCGACATAGGGGATGAAGTAGATCTCATTAGGAGTTAGGGGGGAATCCGTACACAGCCCTGGACGAATGGTATGTAAGGGGGAATACAATCCGGTCATCCACGCAATTAATACCACACTAATCAATCGGGGTAAAAGATAGTAGTTTAGGGAGTAAGGAACTTAATAAACACACTTCTCCATATTAGTTTTCACAACCAATTTACCTTTCTGTATTATTTATTTGCATTTAGTAGTAATTTGGGTTGAAGTTGACTAGCAACTAATTCCGCCTGCCGCCTACTCTTCAAAACCCGAGATTTTTACTTGCTTTCCTAAAAACATAAAAATAAAAAAAGAATCTTCCCTCACCCCTAGACCTATTAGAGTAGCTTTTCAATCCTAACGACACTATTCCTTGAGAGAACGATCAATCCCCCGGTACTTGCCACTACACTATACTACATCGGTCAGGTACACTGCCTGGTGGGGATTGCAAGCTTCTCAAGATCCCTTGAGAGGTAAAACCCTAGTGCGTGGTCGCAATCCCGCGCATCAGCTTTGATATTATTTCAAGTTGTTTGTCTATGGCGACTTGGTGTTTGCCTTATAGAAATTGGTCAACAAAATATCTCTCGACCCAAATGTGATCTTGTTTAATGCCTAGTCTCATGTCTAACGAACTTGATTGGGAAATTGATTTGTTTATACTTCTGTTATGAACCTATCTTATTGCATTTGACATATTAAGAATTATAGGTCGAAAGGGGTTGTTAATATGTTGGATAGTTATATGTTTAAGTGATCACCTGTCATCTCTAGCTTATATTCCTTGTTCATGATTGCAAGTTGATCTTATCATGTGTTTACTTTCATGTTTCTCAGCCTAAATAAATATACCTTAATATAATCTTGTTACGCAATTTAATCAACCAAATTACTAGTCTATTGATAGTGACAATCTTTGGATTATTGCTTTTAAACACTTGCTGGCTTTGCTTTTCACCAATCTCTTGGGACGGCCTTGTCTTACCTGTTTGCTAGATTACAATGAGGGTTATACTTTTACCAATGTGTTAGTCAAATAAACGGATAAAACTAGTACTATAAATTTAAAGCTTTATTAACATATCATTCACGCTCATGTTTTTCGTAAATACTTTGAACGTCGGACCATATTGGTTTTCTTAAATATTCCGGCATAAACAAATCCATAATGCACATGTTAAAATTATCAAGATAATCACGTGAAGTATGCTCACCCATTTGCAAATACTCATCAAACGCATTGGGTGAGTTGTCGTATGCCAATTGGTGTATGGCAGATGTACATTTCATAAGAACAATTATACTCATTCGACCCGTACAATCGGGTGCTTGCGCAAAGAATTTAAAATGATCCGGAAGAGGATCGGAATAGTAAGATTCAATACCTTCGACTATTTGTAGAAACAGTTTCCGGCTCATACGAAATCTTCTTCGAAAATTCCAGTTCGTATACTTACACCCTTGATAAAAGTAGTCGTTACACAAACGTTCTTCTGCAATCTCACATTCACGGTAGATCACGTTACGGGTGACGTGTGGTTGAGCTGCTGCTGCTTGTTCCAAATGTTGCTGATATTCGTACGCGGCTATCATAAACTCAAAGTCGGTTTCATCATCTACATCAGACCAGTTCCTTTGTTCTTCGTGACTTTGATTCGGATCCATTGTGAATGAACAAGTTTTTTTTCTCATCATCTGTCTATTTTATGGTATTTTTCCGTTTTAGACAGTCAAATAGTGTAAAAATCACGAGTATTATTAATTTTTTGTCTATGGAACTATGGTTATTATTTGTTAACAACGAGGTAGCCGTTAAGGTCGTAATGTAGAGAATGGTAATATTACCAGGTGGTGTACACGCTAGATTGGTGGAGGAAGCGGAGTATCGCAGATCGAATGGAAAATTTTTTTTATTCCGTAATATGTATTTAGTTTTTCGGTGATTCGGATTTATGTAAAAAGTGACATTCAATGTCATCGGCATGGGGTATCGTAACCAATAGGTATACGACCGCTCGAAGTCGGAAGATGCATACTTTATTCTGCATACACTATAGGGGGTGTTTGTGATTTTTTTTTTAATTATTATTATATGCAGCTTAACGCTACGTCAAAGCAATAACGTGCAGTTAACGCACACCCACGGTGTGGTTAACGCACCTTAACGCAGAAATGTTAAGGGTTAACGTGTGGTGGGGGGGGGGGGGTGTGATTATACCGAATGCTCTAAGTTTCAATTGTTTTGTGTGTGCAGTTTTTAATTTTATTTATTTTTGTGGGATATGTTTTTGATTGTAGTTATGGTCGGTTGGTCGCCTTGTTTGCAAATTGTGGTTAAGTGTAATCTTGAAGAGACAAAGCTGATGTAACAGGGGGTGACCACAATACTTGGTCACCATTAGCATCAGCCTAATAAAGTTCAAACATGAAACACTTTTTCAGTACATCAAAATAACTTACTTATTTAAGTTCTATTTGATATCAATTTGATATCACATGAAACATACAATTTTCTATTTGAAAACATGAAACATACAATTTGCACATATATATAAAACTTGAAATTACAACTTGCACATTCTTGGAAACCTCAAGGGGCGCGGATGAAACTTAACTCCAAGGACTAAAACTAAAATTTTGCCAATCTTTCATAAAAACGACATTGGGACTCATTTAGGATCAATAAAATTTTCCCTAGATATTTAACTTGCGCATACATTTTTAAAATCATTTTCCAATAAAAATGACTAGTTACACGACTATTTTTCGTAAAACTTCATAATTCAATTAAATAAACGTATATTAGGTCTAGACTCGTGCCGGTACCTGTTGTGCTAATTTCTCACATTTTTCGAGGTAACCTCTCGCCTCACGAGATAAACTCTCATTTCACAGAATAATATCCCAATATCAATCCCAAATTCATTCCAAAACAGTTCTCAGGTGAAAAATACTTTTTGCCAGATATAATGCGGTATAAAATAATTCCAAAAATTACCGTTGTTAGACTTTTGTAACTCAAATTTCATTTATTGAATGGTAGCTTTTTAATACGTCTCATTTAAAATCATTCAATATAACTTGTAACTTTACTTCCATGAAGTAACGCCCCCGGATACCATTCCGCTGTGATCCATTTTTGGATGTGTACACGTTTGCGCCACATGCAGACAAAAGAGGAAAACAAACGATTATCCTTTCAAAAAAGGTATACGCATCTGCAGATATTGAACAGGAAAACGTTTTTAAAAAACACATGCAACCTTAATCTTGCTATCTTATTATGCATAAAGCCCTTTTAGGGCACTAAATGCACTAAGACACTGAAATCTTAAAAGTTTAGCAATACAAGTATAAAAGCTAAATGTACAACTAAATTAAACACAATTTCTAACATTAAATATCTCAAAAACTTAATTTGTAATAATACAAAAAATAAAGTTGAAAGTACAAATTGTAGATTCGACTTTTTTAACTTCACATATTTTTTATTAAATGTCACTAATTAAATACACCCACTCAACGAAAATTATAATTAAAAGAACAAATATTACAAACAAATCAGGCTAATAGTCAAAAAAAAAAATCCACCAAACTTTTGACATGCCTTATAATCCTAAATAAACAAATTAATCGTTAACTCTATTATCAAAAAACATACAAATAAAATAAATTATTAGCCGAAAAAATTATGTTACAAGATATCCGTAACCGCATCCCTTAAGGACTCTGTTAGTAAAGTTTAAACATGAAACATCTTTTCAGTTCATCAAAATAACTTACTACTTGTTTAAATTAGATATCACATGAAGAGTATGGATCTAGTGAGAAGAATTAATGAAATGAGAAGAGTAAGAAAAAATTATAGCCACATATTTCAAATAACGAAAGAGAAATAATAGGAGATGCATCTATTTTTCATGGGTGCATCTAATATTTGTGGTTGTAGTTTCTTCTCATTCTTTTCATCTTAATTATATTTCTCATTTGATCCTAAGTCATCACATGAAACATACAATTTTCTATTTAAAAACATGAAACATACAATTTAAAGTCTTTTAAAAACAGAATAAAACAAAACAATATAAAAACCATATTTCAAATACACCCCAAAACACACAGTCACACACACACTTTACATGTATTTCTCCACTAATCAAAATCAATTCAACACAAAAACATTCATTCGTTGATAATTAAATCCCTAATTATATAAAAAAAATTTTGAGGTTTAAAGATGGATAACGGCCCTCCGTATTATAAGGAGGGCTTACCAACGACGACGACGAAGATAACTAAACATGATAAACACAGGTGGCGATCATCTTCATCATCATCGTCGTTGTCTTCCAAAACGTCGTCGTCTACACCGTCGATTTTGTTGGCGTTTTTTTCGTGTCTTGCGTGGCTTTATATTGCTGGCAGGTAACACAGTTTGTTACGTTGTATGTGTCTTTTTTTTTTTTTTTTTTTTTTTTTTTATATATATATATATATATATATATACATATTATATATTATACTATTACGTATTATATATATACTATAATTATTATGATATAGTGTTAGCGGTATGCTCAAACCTTTGAAATTATGTCGGCTAAAAGCTCGGAAACCATGTTTATCAAAAAAAAGAATAGTATTTTTTGTTTGTAATTTTCTTTTTTTATTTGATGGAGTGAATATGTGTCATGTGTGTTTTTGTTTTCATTTTGGTAACCATGGTTTCCCGACTTTTTGGCCGACTGATTGATAGGATTTTAGCCCACACATACTCAAACCGGGTAAAGCGTTTATCTTTTCAAAAAGGTTGACGTGGCCACTTAGACTTGTTTAATACAGTAGCTACTACAAGCTCTTTGCCACTAGGCCACCCTAAGTGGATACATGTGTGTTTTTGTTTAGTTAGGAAATATAAGATGATCATACTATTTACAGAGCGTGTTTGTGTAAAGTTTTATTCATTAATAACTGTTGATTTTGCAAAACCCTTTTGTGATTGTTTATTTATTCTTGTTATGAGCCGTTTGAAATTTGGCGCGTTTGGATAAAACAAATTGCTTCCGCTTATCAACTTATTTCGGATAAAAATAAAACAGTTTGTAATATAAGTGGCAAAATGGGCGGGTTGGGTAACGGGTGGAATAGGCATTTGGGTTTAAATGGGTCATTTGGGAGCAAGGGTTGAAACAGGTTGAGGTTGACCCACCTGTTTTCACAAAGAAAATAATAATAATAAATTTGAGTTAAAAGAAGCTCTATAGTTTTTTATGACCCGTCCTATACCCGTTGGATAATTGATTGGGCTTTTCACCAAATACCCAATAACGCCGAACAAGACCGATCACATAATAATATTTACTTAATTTGACCCGTATTTATCGAATGGATCTTAAATTGCCACCTCTAGTTCATAATAAGCAAATTGTTACTTTTTTGCCCTTCCAAAATCCTTAACTTAAATGGCTCCGATTGACATTTTGAACTATATAATTTTTCGTGGCTATTTGCATTCGTTATACCACATCAGCAAATCCAAACACTTTTTTCTGAATTGCTTATTATAAGCTGCTTATGCTTATAAACCGAATAATAAGCAATCCCAAACACCCTTAGACCTCAGTTTTGTTCTCGCTAGAATTCTTATTTAAGGCTTGATAAATAAAATTTAGATGATGTAGTTGGTTATTTACATCAGAATAGTTGTATTAGACTGACTTTTGTTATCCCTAAAATGAATTAATTTTTTTGTATGTCGATTGTCAAGCTAAATAAGTGTTCTTACTGAATAATTGCCAGTTGTGTGTGTTTAAAAGTTGTGTGATCATGTCATTGGAGTAACTTAGAGTTGGTTATCTTTATGTTGTTTTAAGTGTATGAAACTGAAGTATTTGTATTAATCTTGATTCTGAAACAAGGTCATGTTCAATAACAAGTGTATCCATGTGGATATGTCTAGCATTTTAACACACTAAAACCAAAAAATTGGGTATATTTACTACTATTTACCATCTTTCAGTTAATAAGGTTATGTTTTTGAGATATAGTGGGATACAGTTGATATAGTTTCAGAAGGAAGAAGATCCTTAGAACGTCATATAAGACGTGGATTAAACTTTCCAATACTATAAATAAGACGGTCATTCTAAATGAATCGGTCGATATCAGTTCCATGATACCTTCTGCAGGATGTTGTTAATAAATTGACCAAAATTTGTATGCATTGTGGCATTCAGATAGTCGTCAATTTTCAGTTTAATTTTTTTTCAGGACAAATAATTTGCTTTGTATCTGAGAAATGCTCATCATTTGGTTTTATCTAGGTTGTGGCAAGATGCTGAAAACAGAACTTTATTATCTAATCTACTGAAGAAGAATTCTGCCCAGGTATAGTTTCTAACTTATGATTGCCCACACATATTTAATATTTGATTGATGATGGAATGTCGAAGATATTAGGACTCTTGCTAATTTAACATGCTACCGTAAACAAGGACTAAAAATTTAGTACCCGAACCATAAACTAATGAAATATTAATCGTAAATTGGAGACATAGGGAGTCTTTGAGCAATCGTTTTATTGATAGTTTGTTTTCATAGTTTGCTTATGAAGATTTGACTAGTGCGATTGATTTTCCTTTGTTTTTGTTTGGTAGAGACCAAGGGCTCTTACTGTTGAAGACAAGCTAATGGCCCTAGGATGCAAGTAATCATTCCGTCTTCGTACTTCTCTTTCAAACCATCTCCCCTATATACACATGCATTATTGTATACTTTCTAGATTTAGTTCTGATGCGTTAACATTTTACTGTCACAAATGGTCTTTTTCAGGGATTTAGAGAGAAGAATTGTAGAAGCTGAGATGGAACTAACACAAGCAAAGAGTCAAGGTTTTCTATTGAAGCAGCCTGGTTCCTCTTCTAATAAAAAACTCCATGCTGTGATTGGCATCTATACTGGTTTCGGGGGTCGGTTAAAAAGAAATTCTTTCAGAGAATCGTGGACGCTTGGAGGTCAGTTGATGATTGAACAATATTCTACACACCTTTTCTAGTAACCCCTTGGTATATGTTATGAACAAGTAAATACAGTCTTTAATGTATAAATTGATATGTAACTAAATTACGTGAATTTGATAGGCGGTTCTTTGAAGAAGCTTGAAGAAAGAGGAATAGTTGTACGTTTTGTCATCGGCCGAAGGTTTTCCTATATACTTGAACTTCTTCATTCTATCTTTGATAGTTCTGCTGTTTTTTGTTTTTTTTACCTTTCAGTTACATTACTCTCAATTTGACATAATTTTTGTTATTAGTTTTAAGTGGGCAAGCTCTTTTAACAAATAACTTCTTAAAATTGCAGTCCTAATCGTGGTGACAGCTTGGACCGCGGTATTGATGAGGAAAATCGCTCCACAAATGATTTCTTGATTCTTGTAAGTTTATACGTCTGGTTGTCATACTAGTTACATAATACTGTAGTACATATTAGATTGTTGTTCTACCACCAGTGTAGCAAGATGGGTTATTATTGATTATATGATTCTAGGATGATCATGAGGAGGCTGATGAAGAATCATCTAAGAAAGCGAAGTTTTTCTTCAGTACAGCTGTTCAAAATTGGGATGCTGAGTTTTATGTAAAAGTTGACAAAGATATTCACCTTGATATTGGTAACTTTTATTTAACCATTATGATATGTACATCTTTGTGTTTTATTCTAGTGTTGTAGATGTTATGAAGTGATTCTTTTCTCTGTTTTCAGAGGGGTTGATTGAGCTTCTTGAAAGCCGTCTTGGTCAAGATAGTCTTTATATTGGATGCATGAAATCAGGGGAAGTAGTTTCTGAAGAGTAAGGGCCTTTATCTAGCAGTGCGATATAATTTGATGAAATAACACAATGTTTTATGAATTTTGTTACACAAAAGCACATTTACTTCAGTTTTGCTGCTACTACATTTATAACCTTTTAAGCTTGTATATCCATTTTCAGGGGAAAGCAATGGTATGAACCTGAGTGGTGGAAATTCGGTGATGAGAAATCGTAAGTAATTTTCTTATTTTTTAAAAGTCACGTGACTAGCCCTTCAATGAACACATTTCATGATACATGCATACATCCACACATGTACTGTATGAATTATTAAGGATTTCGTCACTCATGTATAATACATGTCCGTATATACGTACATTGCATACATACACAGACTCATACATACATGATGAATTGTATTTTTATAATTATACTGATATATGATGAAAAGCCTGTTTCTTGGCCAGGTACTTTCGGCATGCAGCTGGCTCACTTTTTATTCTATCTAGAAATTTTGCTCAGTACATTAACATTAACAGGTTTGTGGTTGTTATTATTCAAAGATAGATTCGCTATAGAATCCATATACGTCCATGATTAAACTCATGTTTGCCTTGCTTTTAATAAACCCCGTGTTTTTCTATTGAGATTTCATGAATAGGTATTTGAGCTTGCACTTGAAGTGATTTCCATTTTTCTTGCAGTGCATCTCTGAAGAGTTATGCTCATGAAGATACATCAGTTGGTTCATGGATGATGGGTATACAAGCAACCTATATAGATGACAATCGTATGTGCTGCAGCAGTTCTCGACAAGGTCAGCATACATGCAAATAGTAAATGTATAGTTCTTTTTGTTATCACAGATAATGCTGTGTGCATGCTAAAATCAACTTGATGATCCTTTGTTTTCCAGATAAAGTGTGCTCTTTGACTGGACTAAGCTGACTATCCAACATTGCTGGAGGTTTAGATGATCTCGGTTGCTAAGAGTCTTGCCCATATCCATGTCTTTATAGGCCTTTTATGACATAGTTAGATGTAAAGAAAATCTTACCAAAAGAATTTTTTTTAGCCACATTTTTCCAGAAAAAAAGTTGTTACCTTTTTTTAGCGCACTTCATGATCAAGATTCAAGATGATAGAGATTAATGGATGTCGGGATGGCTTATTCATCTTAAAAGGTTCATTGATTGAAAAATTATTATGTTTGGTCTTTTTCATGCTGTGACGATAAAATAAAATTGGACTGCAACTTTAAAACTAAAAAAATATTTAAAAAAAAATGGGTAAATAAATCACAAATATGCCACTATGTGCAAGCTTTAAGGTGTATGTTAGGTATATGAACAAATACAATGGAAAAAGGAGCAACGATTATCGGGCTCGACATGTTGACTTGCACTGGATCTAGTGAAGGTATGCTACCTGTGGAATTTACAGTTAACTCTTTTCCGTTTAGGAGTATAGTGTGACTATTCAAATTCCCATTTTTTGCGGTTAGGTGATACTCTTCTCGTGTAAGCTCCTTTTCGCCAAGTTTTGAGGAATGTGCTTTTTGTGTTTGATCTTCTTGCTGTTTTGACGCCGCTAATATTGTTACATTTTCAACTGTAAGACCAACTTCCGTTTTTGCAAGACTGGCAAGGTTGATCAATAACAAAGTAATCCCATCCTTCCAAATTCAAACAATATATACTTTATAATCATAGTAACCATTTAATTACCTTGTTACCCTTTAGGAAAACCCTAGGTGAAATAGGCCGATGTCCATCTTTTTTTTTGTTGACCGAAACCCTAATCAAACACATATGCCACTCTATAAATAGCACCACTTTCCATTGTCCAAACCATCCCTTCTGTGTGGATGGTTTGGACAATGGAAAGTGGTGCTATTTATAGAGTGGCATATGTGTTTGATTAGGGTTTCGGTCAACAAAAAAAATATGGATATCGGGCCATTTCACCTAGGGTTTTCCTAAAGGGTAACAAGGTAATTAATCATAGTAACATAATATCAATAATTGTTGACCACCCATTACCCATTTTGTGTGATATTGCATTTTATCAAAACTGCATTTCAAAATTATTAATTTTTTACTGATTCTGTATATAAACATGTATGTGTTGGTTATGGGGTTGGTATTGTCAACTTTAAGAGGAGGTATATACTTACTGAATGTTTAGAGCAATGTGCGTAAGAACGAATTTTCTTTGTCCCGTGAAATCGTGTTGATAGAACACGTCTTCCCATCAGCCGATGCCAAAGAAGCGCACTACATTAATGGTGAAATCATATGAAATTGTCAAATTCTCTAGTGAGAAAATAGTAGAATGTTTGCAGTAGAAAGTCAAAACGCTAACTTTTGATGTAAACCCTGATAAATAAACTACCTGTAGTAATCAGGGTTCGGGACAAATGTGTCAGTGTTAAGAAGTCCATAGTTCCCTCCTATTAATGTTTGTCGACAATATGTTTTAGTATCATACGAAGATGCCATCCCCATTTGATCTAAGTACCTACACGAAAAGTTTGTACACATAATCTTTGCTATACAAACATATGACATGTTGTTTTAACTTTTTAAAACTTAATATTTGTTAACAATTTGTAGTGAAATTTTACTAAACATACCAGAAGCTAAACACGAAAGCATTGGTGACTTGATTACGGCCACTGTTATAAGCACCTCCCGCTTCACCTACCCAAGCCACCGTTGAAGTTCCTGAATTCTTCAGAATGTTTTGTAGATCTCTAAAGGGTTGTGATCCTCCATCCAGATGGGACGGGTTAAGTATTTTCTCAATTAAGTGCTTGTCGACACCTGATAGATACAGCCATACTTTATCTATAAGCATACTTACCAAATATGACTCAAGACGAATGAAAGTTTTTTAGACATGCATTTTGTTATGGGAGGTGATTTGCACGCTCCACAAAATGATTGGGACACTCTAATTAATTGTGTTTGGACATTTATACCCTCACAGTTACCCTTACACTTTCTCCCATGTAAGGGTATAGATGTCCAAACATAATTAATTAGAGTGTCACAATCATTTGGTGGAGTGCGCAAATCATATCCCTTTTGTTATAGAAGATATTACCTGGACCAAGATTATAAATATGTTGGGTAATCACTTGAAGCGAATCATTTGATTTCCTTACAAATTCATCGAACCAGTTATAATCAAAGAATCCTCCGGGTCCAAGAACTAATGGTTTATCTTGAAAAGTTTTGTAGATCTTTTGTACCAAGTTTTGGAGTGCAATTGTATCCAATGCATACTGATCCGCCGTGATCTTTGCTCCAATTCCGTTTGCACTCAGTTCATTTCCTGTTATTTACCATTTAAAAGAAACAAGGACCTTAACTCGTAACCTTCAAGTTATTGAAACAAAATCATACATAACAAAATCTTACCAAGTTCCCAACCATGAATAGTGAACCCCTTATCAACTGTATATTTCATCAAAGCCTCAGCATTACTTGAGTTCCACGGTCCTACCACCGAACCATCTATGTTTACTTGTCTTTGACTCAACGCGTTCAACCCAAAAATAATCTTTGCTCTTTGAAAAATAAGAGAAAATAAAACAAAACCCTGTTACAGAAAATTTTGTATCATAACATAAATACATAATAATGGTAAAAGAAATATTAACCAAAGCATATAAACTGTGTTTACTTTGAATTATTAAAGAAATTGTTGAGTTGATCCCATCTAGACATGGATAAGCAACCTTCGGTGTATCCAAATGAACCAGCAGCAGTTGTTGTAGTGATTGTGAATTGGGAGCATGGTTCTTCATCCCCTTGACTTTGGTATATCAACCTGTTTTGAAGAGTGCCTCCCAATCTGATTTTCAATGGAGAAAAGGCTGCGAAGGATCAAATTTCCCTTTGTCAAGCTACTGATCAAGTTTTTGAAAAATATATTGTCATGGATATTAACTGTTAATAAAAACATAGACTCTCAAAAATAACACCACAAACCAAAGATGAAGTTCCTAATCTTAAGCAACAATAACTATAAGGGAAATCGCATTAAAAAAAAAAAAAAAAAAAAAAAAAAAAAAAAAAAAAAA
>LBNU01012573.1:121047-137150 GCA_014162995.1 Artemisia annua | reverse complement strand
TATCAATTCATTATTCAAATTATGGTTGATATATTCATCAAATCTAATTGACATGTTTTTAAGTGTGGACAAGAAATTGGATGGTTATTTGTTTAGTTTCAAGATTATATCAAATTACAACAAATGATATAGTCTTGAATCTACATACTCAATCACACTCGATTGATATGAAAATAACAAAATTCTTTTCTAAGACGATAAGAATATGCATCGGATCATAACTCACACTTGTGAATATGATGTCATATTGAGTCTACTTGTTCAATAGTTGTGTTCCAAATATTTAGCAAATATATGTATAAAATATACAATGAAGTAGGATTGACAACTTGGATGTTTCATCCGAAATATTCAAGCAATTTACATTGTAGTACAATGGATAAATGCGTCATCTCCGAAAAACCAAACATGAGCAAACTAACAAGATATGTAAACTTTGCTCACACTACTTAAAATCATCACTCCAAGCTAAAATACATATGTAAGAATAATACACACAATATATTCTATCAACTTTTTTTTGTGGCATGAATGGTTGTGTTACAAGATAATACACTACACATTCCATTGTGAAATAATATAAGTTATTAGAACTGAAAAATAATTTGTCACAATGCATAAACAAGTAAAAGTCATTTTTTTACTAGTTAAATTATGATATATAACATTGGCAAAAATCAAAGATAATAATATTTGTTTAAGAATATTAAAATGTCTAGTTTTAATATCATTTGAGAATCACAAACTCATTTAAGATAAATAATCTTAGTGAGATACATCTCACAAGATATGCTAAGGAGCATTCTTAAATCAAGCACATTTATTAAATCTAGTAATATGCCATCAAAACCAAACAACCGGTAAATCATGAACAAAAGATTAAAACATCTTGTTTACTCTTATCTAAACATTCAACACATCGCTATTGAGATCGTGAGTAAAATACATCTAGATTTACCTTCATAAAAACATGATGTTTGAGTCACATTAAGCCAAGTATTAGTGAATCTACCAAACTTCATATTTGGTACCCTTCGTTAGGTAAATTTAGGAACTCAATTTCTTCTAAAAGGAGAATGACTACTAGAGAATCTATTGACTAGAAAATCAATTTAACCTAACGGTTGAATTGCTTCTATGTGGGAAGTTGGGTGTGTGTAACCCGTAAAAATGGTCGTGTTTAGCCTTAATTGAGCACCACTAGTAATAGTCTCATACTCATTCTCCAACTTGATTAAATGGTTCTTCCTAAATATACCTAACGCTAGTTTACTTTTATGAACTTTGCCTCACATAAGAATTTTTCACTCCTAGATTTATGGCATCTCGCATATATGATATTTCTAGATGTTTATTTGCTCCTACGTGATTTGATTATATGCCTTCATAATTATTTGCTTAGTTATTGAATGCATGTTTATTATAATAGTTATTGTCTTTCTATAACTATTTTGACATGATATAGTTTTGTACTTATGATACATGCCTAAATGCCTTTACATGCTTGACTCTATATGTCTCATCCATCTAGGTATATATTTCTTGCCTTTAGATCTTAAACCCTTATTTCATGAGAACCTTAGTGTCACAATCCGATAGGCCATTATAGTCTCAAAAATGTCTTAAGTGTCCTAGAGTCTTCATGCATACTCACTTCCTTATTCATCATCTTGTTCCCTTCCAAACAATCCACTCCTTTGTCAAGAGATAGTTAGATAGTAATCTAATACCTCTAATGCGACAACTTAAATATTTCATCCGAAATGTTTAAGTATTTTTAATTAGCGAAATGCGAATTAAAATGTCACTCATTGTTCATGTCTAATTCTTGAGTCATGACTCTATTATTATATAGATGTCAAACACCTTCCGCCCACCCTTAGAAAAACCTCGTTGTATTCTATCCTTCATCCATCGTGTCATTGTCAAGATCATCATTTTCATGATGGTTTGTCTTTATTTGTGTCACACTCTATGTCCGGATGAGCACGGATTTAATGGGAAGGGAAAACACACCACTTACATATATCCTTCTACCTTAAACCTAAACCCACATCACACCACTTACATATATCCTTCTACCTTGAACCTAAACCCACATCACACCACTTACATATATCCTTCTACCTTAAACCTAAACCCACATCACACCACCAAACTCTCCAACATTCTTACTTCCAAAAATATACCTCCATTTACCCGCAATCAACCTCTTCCTTGTCAAAATTTCCACCACCAATGTGAAATGAAAAACCGAGTCATCCTTTACACTACCAATCTCGAGTCATCCACCATTTCAATGTCCTCAAAGAAACCAAAAATCAATATCATACCTCGTAAACAATAAACCTCAACCTCAACCTCAAAACTCCATCACCTCAACCTCTAATTTCATATCCTAGTACACCTTATGTACCATCTAAAACATCCTCCACCACATCTTCATCTCTATCCATCAATGGATATCCCAACTCACAAGTGTCACCACCACCAAAAGTGTCAACACCACCAAAAGTGTCACCACCACCTTCCTTGAACATCACTCTTTCGCTTCCACCTAGTCATCTCCACTTGATCCTCATTTTCCATCTTAACCAATAAATCCACCGAGTCATCTTCACGAGAAGATTCAACCATGTAACCATTCCCTACATTCCACTAAGTGCGTCATCACCACCAAAACTTAAATCCCTGAAAGTCAAACCATCTCTCATGATACATAAACCCATGTTCATCCTTGTGTCGCTCTTTGAATCAAAGGGCAACCGTCATATCCATATTCTCATAAACATGCTTGTCCATGTAGTCAAAAATCCAAGTGAATTTCATTATGAAATGCGTCTTTTCCACTATCTAACAAGTGAAGAACACAAAGAAGATATCCAAGCTTCAAGTGTTGTCGAGTCATCACCACCTCATCCAAGTGAATTTCATTACGAAATGCGTCTTTTCCACTTTCTATCAAGTGAAGAACACAAAGAAGAAATCCAAGCTTCAAGTGTTGTCGAGTCATTGCCACCTCATTTCACATATCCACCTTCGGTCGTCAACCAACAAAACACCAAAAAAAAAAAGAAATCCCATGATTCCCAATCATTCACCTTTGTCAAACGATATATTAATCTAAACCATCATTGTCAACCCTTTGTCATCACCTTCCCTTTTCCATTCATGCTCATCCTTCCTCATTGATTCTACGAACGTATCATTCTCATCTTCATTTTGGCATCTTTCATCAAAATATGTCGGTCGAATCCCTGTATTAGGTCCTAATCATTGTCACGTCTTAAGCATTGGTCATATTATTTTTTTGGGGATTTAGGTTGTTCTTTTTAAAACAATAATTGCATGTGTCATACTCTTAGTCCATATACCTTAGACATCCATATCTTGTTCCCCAATAAGTGTCATGCATATATCTATCATCATCATTATGTATATGTGCATTCTTTTTCTACTAACTCTGTTTTGTAGGATTATTTTTTCGCTCGATTCTTTGGTAGCCAAAACTAGTTTTGAGCATACACCAAGGGGGAGCATACACCAAGGGGGAGTATACACCAAGGGGGAGCATTGGCGATAGTCAAGGCTTCACTCACGATGATGCAAGCTCGCCTTATACATTCTATCTCAAGTATTGAAGTGTAGTAGAAGTCTCGTCTAGGAGTCCACCTTTTTGCTTCGACAAAAGGGGGAGAAGAAGTGTAAACAAGTAACTTATACATTTTACTATGAGTTATAGTTTACATAGTTTGTCATCATCAAAAAGGGGGAGATTGTTGGCATAAATATTACGATATTTATATTACGATATTTAATCTAAACATCCTCTTCATGTTTTGATGATGACAAAGATGTAAGTTACAACACATAACGTAAAGTGTTTAAGTTACTTGTGATCACAAATCATCTATGCATTCATACGTCAACGTCTCTCGACATCTCAACGTCTCGAGTATGCTTCAACAATCACTTAAGCTATGTATAAACAAATGTCTAATACATTTTATGATCAAAGAGATTTTTATTTAGACATTACAAATTTTATAAAATGTTATAAACATTTTATATATTTTAGAAAAACACTTTTGGTAATTAAAGGGAAATGTTTTAATTAAAAGAAAATGTTATAAAATGTTATAAACATTTTATATATTTTTGAAAAACAATTTTAGTAATAAAAGAAAATGTTTAAATCATACTAAATATATGAATTCAAATTTTTAACCAAAATCAGTTAGTTTTTCACCAAATAAACTTTCCCCGCTAAAAGACGGAAAATCTGGCCGTTACAGCTGGGCGGCCCCCTTAATTTTAAGGGGGCCGACCATGAATTAAGGGGGCCGGCCACGCTCCCCAGTCAGATTCTGACAGAAATTTTCTCCTATAAATACCACCTCAAACCTGGTATTTTTGACACCTCTTGCACGAAAATTTTCAGATCTAAATCTCTCTAAACATCTTCTAAAACCCTTTGATCATAAGATTATTAATCTTTGTTTCAAGTGATCCAATCCTCTACCATTCAAAGTGCAAGAGAAGAATACTTCTTATCATCAAGTCAAAGAAGTATTAGAGTCTAGTTAGTATTGATGTGAAGTTGTAGAAACAAGTTGTGTTAGTATATGTAATAAGTAGATCAAGATGATCTTACTTAGTAGTGAGTCATGAAGTCATGAAGTAGTGAAGAAGTCATGAAGGTGTGAAGTAGTGAAGAAGTCATGAAGTTGTGAAGTAGTGAAGATGTTGTGAAGTTGTGAAGTCGTGAAGAAGTCGTGAAGTCGTTTAGAAGGTGTGTAGTGATCGAAGTCGTGTCGTGAGATTGGTTCTAGCTACTATTAGAACCCGACATTTAGCTTAGTGTCGTTAATTGGTGTAAGCAAAAGTTGTGTACGGTTTTCTCCTATCAAAAAAAAAAAAAAAATCCCATGATTCCCAATCATTCACCTTTGTCAAACGATATATTAATCTAAACCATCATTGTCAACCCTTTGTCATCACCTTCCCTTTTCCATTCATGCTCATCCTTCCTCATTAATTCTACGAACGTATCATTCTCATCTTCATTTTGGCATTGTTCATCAAAATATGTCGGTCGAATCCCTGTATTAGGTCCTAATCATTGTCACGTCTTAAGCATTGGTCATATTATTTTTTGGGGATTTAGGTTGTTCTTTTTAAACAATAATTGCATGTGTCATACTCTTAGTCCATATACCTTAGACATCCATATCTTGTTCCCCAATAAGTGTTATGCATATATCTATTATCATCATTATGTATATGTGCATTCTTTTTCTACTAACTTTGTTTTGTAGGATTATTTTTTCACTTGATTCTTTGGTATCCAAAACTAGTTTTGAGCATACACCAAGGGGGAGCATACACCAAGGGGGAGCATTGGTGATAGTCAAGGCTTCACTCACGATGATGCAAGCTCGCCTTATACATTCTATCTCAAGTATTGAAGTGTAGTAGAAGTCTCGTCTAGGAGTCCACCTTTTTGCTTCGACAAAAGGGGGAGAAGAAGTGTAAACAAGTAACTTATACATTTTACTATGAGTTATAGTTTACATAGTTTTTCATCATCAAAAAGGGGGAGATTGTTGGCATAAATATTATGATATTCATATTACGATATTTAATCTAAACATCCTCTTCATGTTTTGATGATGACAAAGATGTAAGTTACAACACATAACGTAAAGTGTTTAAGTTACTTGTGATCACAAATCATCTATGCATTCATACGTCAACGTCTCTCGACATCTCAACGTCTCGAGTATGCTTCAACAATCACTTAAGGTATGTATAAACAAATGTCTAATACATTTTATGATCAAAGGGATTTTTATTTAGACATTACAAATTTTATAAAATGTTATAAACATTTTATATATTTTAGAAAAACACTTTTGGTAATTAAAGGAAAATGTTTAATTCAAAATAAATATATGAATTCAAATTTTTAACCAAAAACAGTTAAAATTTCACTAGATAAACCTTCCCCAGAAAAAGACAAGAAAACTGCCGTTTTCGTCTGGGCGGCCCCCTTAATTTTAAGGGGGCC
The DNA here is from genome assembly GCA_014162995.1 of Artemisia annua. Taxonomy (NCBI): domain Eukaryota; kingdom Viridiplantae; phylum Streptophyta; class Magnoliopsida; order Asterales; family Asteraceae; genus Artemisia; species Artemisia annua. Next base: position 131,080 of record LBNU01012573.1, on the reverse strand, counting down.
GGCACCTATTTAAGGGGGCCGGCACGCTCCTCTTGTCAGAAATGATTCCCTATAAATACTGGTTCATTTCTGCAATTTTTCCCAACCTTTTGCACTAAAATTTTCAGTCCCAATCCTTTCCAAACATCTTTCTAAATCCTTTGATCATAAGATTATAAGTCTTTGTTTTCAAGTGATCCAATCCTTCACCACTCAAAGTGCAAGAGAAGAATCCTCCCTATCATAAAGCCAAAGATATATTAGAGTCTAGTTAGTGTTGATGTGAAGTTGTGAGTTATGTATGTATATGTAATAAGTAGATCAAGATGATCTTACTTAGTAGTGAGTCAATGAGTGAGTAAGAAGTAGTGGGAAGAAGTAGTAGTGTGGAGAAGTCATTTAGTTGTGAAGATGTAGGTGTGTGAATAAGTAGTGGAGTATAGAAGAAGTTGTGAAGTAGTGAAGAAGTCGTGAAGTTGTGAAGTCGTGAAGAAGTCGTGAAGTCATGTAGAAGTTGTGTAGTGATCGAAGTCGTGTCGTGAGATTGGTTCTAGCTACTATTAGAACCCGACATTTAGCTTAGTGTCGTTAATTGGTGTAAGCAAAAGTTGTGTACGGTTTTCTCCGCCAAAAGGGAGCTTGTTGAGTAGTGAAGAAAACTCTCGAGTAGGTGACTCGGGGAGTGGAGTAGGGCAAGGAAGGTGACCTTGTAGCCGAACCACTATAAATCATCGTGTCCGGTTTGCATCTTCTTTCTCTTATCTCTTTACATTTATTCTTGCATTTATCGCTTTATATCTATGCTTGCATATATGTGTTGGTTGTTGCTTATATTGTTTTGATGTTGAATGTGATAGATATAAGTTAATATTGCTATAGGATGAATAATTATATGATATGGTCTAATGGACTTAGATGCATTATTCACACTTCTCATGTTGAGTTTAACTTAATCGATAATTTGATACAAAACGTTTTAAGATTTTAAAAGGAAAACATATTCACATAAAGATCAACCAAAGCTCTATTCATAAAACTAAGTTTTGAAAACAAACTCAAAAGCACACATATATAATTGATCATATTGATTATATATTGTTTTCATAATAAACTCTAATTGAAGATTTTGAAACAAACATTTTATAAAATGAAAAAGAGGTAAAACTATTCAACCCCCCTTCTTATTAGGCAAGTAATCAAGAAGCAACGCTATGCATAAAAACCAAAAACTATAAAAAATCGAACCAAAATAAACGACCAAAACTAAAATTAATGGTTCGGTTTTTACCTTTTTTAAAACAAAAAATCTCGGTTTGGTTGCGGTTTTTTTTCTTTCAAAAACTGATCTGTTATTACCAAAAAAATATTATATAATAAAGGGTAAATTGCAAAAATGGTCCGTAAAGTAGCCCAAATGCACAAGGAATACCACGAGACAAAATTTGTTGCAAAAACAACATTAATGTTCCAATTTTTTTGCAAAACAGCCACCGAGAGCTACTTTTTGCTAAAGCCCGTTATTTTCCTCGTTAAGTGCCTCGTCACTAAGGGTATTATCGTTATTTCACTGTTCTAAGTCTCTCCCGCCAATTATACTTCAAGGACGATATTTGCAAATATAAGTTACCTTCATTTGCAAATATATGATCCAATAGCTTTATCATGCATTCCTTCATTGCTGCTGTTTGGCATTGTACTTGAAAGCTTGACTGCTGCATTGATCTTGTTATGTACATATTGCAACTGAATCAAATGAATCCTTTGCTCCTCTGTTTGTTCCTCTGTTATTGATTCTTTGTTCTTAACTGTAGAGTGTTTAGCATAACTATCAATTAATTCAGCTCATCGTTGCGCAATTTGAAGATTCGGCGCCAAAATTCTTTTTTCACTCATTTCAATATTGTGCTTAATGAGAATGGCAGGATTTGAAATAAAACATATTACATAGATGTTCTTAAAACATATTAATACAACCATATCATAGATAGAAAACATATAGATATAGATGTTCTTCAAACATATTACATAAACTAATATAAATACAACCATATCATAGAGGTACTTCAAACATATTACATAAACATACTTAAAACTGAAATTAATACAACCATAACATAGATAGGACAACTTTCATGGTTTTTTGACTCTTTCCTCCATGATTTGCATTATTAAGTTTAATCGATGTCCACATATAATGCGCCTCTTTCTTAAACACGCGTAGTTCCTCACGACCTTGAAATGTATTTTTGCAACATTGACATTTAGAGGCATGTGGTTTTGGCATTGGTGGAAGTGGTTTTTTAGTTCTACGGAGACATACCATGCTTGAGAGCCTCCTACTTTCAATGGGTAACGGACCACATGGTTGTGACTGTTTGTTGGTAACTTTTTGGATTGTGCATCCATGGTGAGCTGAAAGTTTGATGAACAAGGTTGATGATATGAGATGGGTAGGTTTGTGTGAAATTGTGAGAAGTAAATGAAGCTAGTGATATAGGTAGGTTTGTTTGTAAATGTGCGAAGTTAATACTCATTTACCACACACAAAGAAAGTCAAACGAGTTTATTTCAAAGTAGCCTGACCCTATATTTGACTACACAAAAGTAAATTCAAACTAGGTTAGAAAGAGTGTGTGTTACTCCTGAAGTAAATTCTCCTACCAAAGAGTATGGCACACCGTTCAAGTAAAAATATGAAGAGAAACAATATTGATGGTACTGATATAGACGTAAGGGTGTTGGATGACAGCAGCGAATCAACTAAAATGAGATGCATTGGTTGTTATATGGAAGTTAAAAATATGGCTGGTTTAACTTTTGAAGCAAGGCTACCTAGAGGAGAAAGTATGTGATATTCATGTAGGAGGCATGCTTACAGAGGCAGAGGAGTTGTTGCAGCTGCGGGAGGTGGTGGTTTAGTAGCTACAAGTGGTGGTGTTATAGGCTTAGGTGTTAGAAGTGGAAACATAACTAGAGGGGGTGGTGCAGTGGGTAGTGGAGATGGAAGTGGGACAAGAACAACACCTAAAGATCGGGAAGAAGAAGCAACTCAAAAGGAAAGTGCAGAAGAAACTTGTTCAGGAGCAAGTCAAGAAAAAAGAAGCAAAGCAACTTCATTCAAAATAACCAAGAAGACCATATGTAGGTTCATTTCATGACTACCAAATGGTTGTTGGATGTGATGGAAGTGTGTTACTGTTTTTGTTGGTTTTATGACATAAATAAAATGCTTATTCCATGGTTGATCATTTATCTATATAATTTGCATACACATTACATAATTTGTAGAATAACAAAGATAAACCACTGTTAAAACAAGTATGCAGACAATCTCATATGCAAAGAATATGGAAAATGACAAATTTAACCAAACGAAGTTGCATTACTAATAGGATACAAAAGATAAACTACTGTTAAAACAACTACCATCTAAATACATAATTATTTAGCAACAACCTAATACAACCATATCAAAAGTTAGGAGGAAATGTTTCATTTTTTTTTTGGCTTGCTCCTTCATGAGCTCCACAAGGTACTTATGAATGCTTGTCCACATGAAGCGCGCCTCTTCCTTAAACACACATATTTCCTCACGAAGCTGAAATGTATTTTGGCAACACTGACAATAAGAGAAATGTGGTTCTGTCATTGCTGCATGTGGTGGTTCAGGGAGACGGGTGTGATAAAGAAGGGAAGATCCATGTACGGTTCTTTTGATACCATAAGGGTGTGTCTGTGATTGTATGGTTTGTGCATAGGGGTGTGTTTTTGAGTTTGAGGTTGTGCATCCATGGTGAATGATTTTGATGAACAATGTTCATGGGATTAGAGTTGTGGATGTAAGTGTGGTGTGGTGACTGTGTGTAGTGATAACTAATAAACAAATGGTGTGCTTTTACAAGTTAAGCCATTGAAAGAAAGTCGTGCATTAAAGATGAACAGTGAAATGATAATAATACCCTCAATGGAGCATGGAGGCATGTATCTATGAAATGGCCATTGAAAGATTTATTGAAGCAAGTAATTTATTGAACAAAACAATCATCACTTTATTGAACAGTGTCAAACTTGGGTTCAAACTTATGAAAAAATGGCCATTGAAAGGCCATTGAAAGTGTCATTGAAAGAAAGCGGTGCATTAAATTACTTGGGTTCAAACTTGACAGAGTCAAACATGATGGAAGTAAGTAATTTATTGAACACAACAATCATCACTTTTTGACCAAAATACACTTTTGATTCGAAACACATGTGTGGATAACTGGATATCTCCATGGAGCATGGAGGCATGTATCTATGAAATGGCATGGATATGTAAACAGTGAAGCCCGATTTTGTTGAAGCTGGACAACTGGTCTTACTCTATGGGCTCAATAGCCCATTTATTGCATCAATATGTAACTTGCTTCCCCAGTCCCCATTTTAATTTTGCGTTAACATGTTAAACACATGGAACCAATTACAAAGTAGTTCATGGCAAATCACCTGTTTACAACAGCCAATAGTTTTTAAAGATAAATTAATTTATTATTTTGATGTCCCTTTTATGACGATATTTATATATTTTAGTGACTCGTAAAGTCACATATTTACAGAATAAAGTTTTTGAGTAAATGTTAGCAAGTCAAGTTACTTTTTGGATTTGGTTCCCAGCCTATCGGATCTTTCCTTCTGCCACACCTATATACAAAAATCATAAAACTCATGACAATGAAAGCAGTCATTGAAGTTTGAATGATATAGACACTTTAGGACCCAAACTTTGATTTTGCAAGTTCTATGAAATATATATATTTTTTTTGGTACTTTTGTTGGCTTATACACATAAGTATTTATCTTTAGGTGACGATTTGTATACTCTATTTTTTGTTTTTTTTAAATTATTATGTTAATACTAATATACTATACAAATGTCTAATACATGAATTGGTGGATAGTAAATGTGTGCAAATCAATAATAGTTGAATCAAGTGCATGCGAAAGCCCAATACAACAATAATGGCCCGTTAAGCTCTAGGTCGACCCGATATTTATAGTCCAATTGATTATGTCTTTACTTGCATTTCAAAGTCTGGAAGCTTTCAAGGGAGAAAGAGAAAAATTGTGCTGATAATAGTATGGCCATTGGCCAATATCACCCCTGCCTATAGTTCATTTCATACGACCATGCCATATAGTAGTTGTTATTATTCCACATGTTAATCCGTTATGCAGAGATGGAACCAGGGCTAAAGGTGACCGGGTTCACATTTTTTTTAACTGCAGTACAAAGAAAAAATTTAGCAAAAAAGTACGTTCAATAAAAACGATCGAGTTTCTTAAAAATGGCTTTCAATGTTCATTTATTGATTGACTAACTAAGCAATAGCTACAAACACATTCCATTAGGACCGGGAGCATTTCGGAAAATTCAGTACTTTTCACGATAATTAACTCTACAAACAAAAATTATATCGCGGCCCAGTGACACCGCGGGACCCCCTAGTTCCTTCTTGCCCTTATGTGCACCATTCACCAAGTATGTTTTCATAGTGATTTTTGAACTTAGAAAATAAAGACTACAATAAACAGATGACGTTTTTTTCTCGATGTTTACTTGGAGACGGCTAGTGTTCGTCTTGAATATACGCAGTTCTCTAGACAACCCCAATATATGTGCCTAGCGAGTGAGGTTTGAAACTAAGACTAAACAAAGAGTTAAAAGTCAAACACACTATATACATAGGTTATGCTGGTAGCTAGCTAACTCTGAATAGACAATAGTTCCTTCTACTTCTTCACTTCTTTCTGTGATTGATGTATGTATGTATGTTTGTAAATATAGATGTGATGCATATATGTATACAACAAACAAATGTACTATCAATCATGTATCACACATAAATCGTCCCATTTATTCTCATATACACAAAAGCTCAACAGATACCCGAAACACACATACCATTGCCGGCCATTCGTGTATCGAGCAGTTCCTAATAAAGTGCTATGAAGAATATTAGGAAAATAAAGTGAGTGTCATCTACCTACTTATAAATAGCGGTTTTTATTTTAATACTAATAATCCCGTGCATTTACATATTTTTGGTATTGCAATTAAATTATTTATTGTTATCCGTATTATAGTTTTAACCCGTGTATGCACAAGATATTAAACGCGGATTAGTTTCGTACAATGACTATAAGAGCATGGGGTGTCATAGCATGTCAAAACTTACTTTTGATGCCACATCAGTGCCACCTTAACATTCTTACTTTTAACACTCACACAAAAAAATACCCCTTCACTCATAACATCTCTTTCACATGCCATATAAGACCCACCATACCCAATTAAAACATACATTCAACAAAAAAAACTTATTAAAAATTTATCTTTTTGTCTTTTTCTCACATTCACTCATGCCAATTAATTGGCATTCAAATTGGCATAATACAATAGTGGTATGGTAACATGAGATTTGGCATGCCAAATGAGTTGCCACCTAGACTATGGCATGCATTTGTGCCACCATACCCCATGGTCTAAGTAGTAATAATAATAATAATAATATCTCAACTATATTTGCTCGGATTTAAAAATATTATTAATTTTGTTTAATAATCTTATTATTTTTTGGGTAAAGGGTTTCACGTGTAAATATATTACTTCAAAAAACATTAAAGTACATAAGATGAGGGTGAATCTCACATCTCAGTCCATTACAGGCAACACAAATGCACCTATTGTACTTCAAACAAACACTATCTTATACAAACATATCTTATGAAACTACCAAAATAAAATGCCAATGACAAAACTAAAACTACTTCCTAGCTCTACCGTGGATACGGATGTCCCACGCGTCAAACAAACAAGTTGTTCTTCATTTAAATCATCAACATCGTATTCGAAATCATCATAACCATCATAATCTTCATGCTCCCGCAGACTTGCATCATTAGTTCCTCCATCAGCACGATTCGGGTTAGCCATATATCAAGCCATATCATCATCAATATTCTTGACTTCATCACTATCCGAATCTTCCCCTTGCATTTCCATATTAGTACTAGGTCCACAGACCGATGTCACATTAGCCTTCTTTTGCATAAGAAGCGGCTTCCTATCATCACCCAATAGCACAAGCTTCCCATCAAGCATTTGACTTTCTAGATTATTAATCTTTTCAACCAGAGAAGCAGTACTTGGACTGCCAAATGAATCAATAGGTGCACTAGCATGTTTATCCATGTTCTCATCACCTTCCTCTTGGCTCTTTTCATGCGAACTGGAGGATTTACGACCCTCACCTTCCTCCTCATCTACCATAGAGCTCAATACATCGAACGGGTTTGATGTGGAATGAACCATATTATCATTTTATCATTAGTTTTCTTCGGTTTCCTTGGTGCCTTAGGTTTATAAACGAACTGTGACTTTGAACCAATCTGTTCCACATGAACAACTTGCCTAGGCGTTTTCATGTTCTTAATAGCATCCGTAGCAAGTAACTTAGGACACTCATTAAGAACATGATCAAAGACTTTGCCACTAGTGGAGGTGTCTGATGAGGCGAAAAGTGTACCGCTTTTCGGGGGTCATTTAAGCCCTAAATCGTATTTATTTGATCAAATATCGCCCTAAATCGTTCCTTTTGGCATTTTAGGTACTTTGGAGAGAAATTCTGGAAAAGGAAGCATTTTGGACGTTTTCGGAGCATAAAAGTGAAGAATTCGACAAAGTGTCAAAAATCTGCTGGAACAGTACCTCGACGGCGTCAAGACCACACCTGACGGCGTCAAGTCTTGATAAGCCAGAACGGATTAAAGAGGGACGACGTCAAGAAGGCCATCAAGAAACCCTAACCACGGCGAGGTGACGGTGTCAAGTCCATAACGTGACGCCGTCAGATCTGTTTTTCTATATATATTCGCATAATTTTTAGTCATTCGTGTGGAACTTCTTAGAGAGAAACCCTAGACGATTTTTGCAGCTTTTTTAAGGGTTTTATACCCTTGGATCTTCCATGTTACATTGAAGATAAGTAATCAATTAATCATTCAATATGTCTATGTGTTGTTTGATTCTATCTTGTTCTTGTCTTTTGTTTAACATGCTAGGCTAGATTTTCTTTGTATTTGCTTAGATCTAATGAAACCTAACTATTGATTATTGATTGAATGGTGTGTTATTAATTGTATTGGATGGGTGATTATCGATGTTAGGCTTAAGAAAACTGGCAGACTTCCGGTTGGTAACATGCTTGAACGTCTTAAGAAACATGAACCAAGGTGTACTAAGGTTATTTTGATTGTATTTAATGCATGAGTGAATTCTAGTGATCCCATGTTAGGAGCTTCTTAGCCGGCTCGACATAGGAGTGAAGTAGGATCTCATAGAGTTAGGGGAAGTCCGTACACACCCCTACGAATGGTATTAAGGAATACAATCCGTCATCCACGCAATTAATACACACTAATCAATCGGTAAAAGATAGTTAGGGAGTAAGGAAATCTAAGTAAACACACTTCTCTCCATATAGTTTTCACAAACATTTACTTTCTTGTTATTTTATTTTATTTGCATTAGTAGTTATTTGGGTTAGTTGACTAGCAACTAATTCCGCCCACTCTTCCAAAACCCGAGATTTTTACTTGCTTTCCTAAAAATATAAAAATACAAAAAGAATCTTCCCTCACCCCTAGACCTATTAGAGTAGCTTTTCAATCCTAACGACACTATTCCCTGAGAGAAGGATCAATCCCCCGGTACTTGCCACTACACTATACTACATCGGTCAGGTACACTGCCTGATGGGGATTGCAAGCTTCTCAAGATCCCTTGAGAGGTAAAACCCTAGTGCGTGGTCGCAATCCCACGCATCAGTGTCCACTCGTACTCAATACGAATTGTATGCATAGTATACCCATCACCCTAGAATTTTGGAACCGCTACCACAAGAGAATATTTCAACTCCGCATCAGCTTTTACCTTAATCATGGCTCGTGCATAACTCGACCTACACCAAGACTCCATGCACATAGTGGACATGTAAGAATCTAGCCTCAATGGGGTGCATAGTTTAGTTGCAATAACACTTAAACCATCTTCCGTGAATGCAGTAATAGGAATATCATGAAGCTTGACCTAAACTGGATCGTTAAACACGTCCTCCTTCACAATATTCGTATCTGGTGACCATTCTTTCAAAATTAATGGCATGTTACGAATTAACCACGACTACTCGCAAGCATTGAGTCCATACCATCATTAGAATTAAACTTGAAGAAAAAAAATCCATTAGAATTCATCATCGATTTAACAAGTCCAAACTTTCTCCAAGTATTCTTTACAAAGTTCTCGACTACCGGGGTATGCCACATGCTTNAAAAAATAAAAAAAAAAAAAAAAAAAAAAAAAAAAAAAAAAAAAAAAACCATAGAGCGAGTTACTAAACCTTTCACATACAACTTGAACTGAGTCCATCGAATTGAAGCTGCTACATCCGCCCCGTTGCCAACTGGTGCTAGTAGTTTACGAAACTTTGCACATTTCACTTTTGATACTCCCTTGACCAGCTTTGCATACGAAACAGTGTTCTTGGTATTATCATTCGGATCAGGCCCCATAGTACCAGCTGATGCATTAGTTGAAGTAGACGTACCATTAGCATTAGAATTCCCATTTGAGTTTTCCACCATGTTCACCACAGTTTCCATAGTTCTAACATTCAAACTAGTACCAGTGTGGTAAGCCAATGCGTCTCCACTAGTAACTCCCTTGGCAGAATTTTGCTCCACGTTCATGGTCACATTCGTCGAACTAGATTCAATATTAACACAATTAATAGCCTTACCAGGATCATGAAACGAGGAGCCTTGCTTCTCCTTAACTCCCTTACCACTCCCACTCCCTTTCCCTTTTCCATTTCAATTCATATAGCCCAACTAAAGCCAAAACTAGTCAATCAAGCACAAAATATCAAAGAAAATTCAAATCAGAATCGCATCAGAATTAATGGAAACAAAGTAGATCGATTAGCATAAACCCTAACTGGATAGAGCCTAAACGCCC
>LBNU01012573.1:101372-120437 GCA_014162995.1 Artemisia annua | reverse complement strand
AAAAAAAAAAAAAAAAAAAAAAAAAAAAAAAAAAAAAAAAAAAAAAAAAAAAAAAAAAAAAAAAAAACTCACAAAGCTTTGTTTGTTTTATTTTTCTTCTTTTCATCAATTTTTCTTTAATATATTTTTTTAAAAGTTTAGCCAAGCTAATTCAATTTTAACTTTATTAGCTAATTAAATGGTTCGATTCATTAAACTCTCATATTAATTGATAAAATAAATTAGTTCTCACTTTTTGAATCTTCTCTTATATAATAAGAGATGTTATTAAACTACTCCGTATATCTAAATATAAAATTATAGCCTATCTTAAACAAATCTAAACCCCATAACAATAATCCGCCGTATCTCTATGATTTTAATAATAGTCACTCTAGAAGACTCTGAGTCACCAAATTTCTTCATTAACCAAGGTCTTTTCACCTATTCCTAAGCACATACAAAAGTGTATTTTATTTAAATAATCAAGAAAGGCTTCACTAATCAAGGTGGATTATGGTTTCCTAAAATGGAAAGTCCACAACCATGAGACAACTATAGGTATAGGTATTGGTAGATACTATCAAGTATCAACTATCAAGTGTCAATCATGCATCACTACATAAATCGTCCCATTTATTCTCATATACACAAAAGCTCAACAAATACCCGAAACACACATACCATTGCCGGCCATTCCTAAGTATTGAGCAATTGAATATATTAACGAGGTGTAATAAATTTATGTGAAGATTATTAAGAAAATAAAATGAGTGTCATCTACCTACGAGATAAGATATTATCAATATTGCAAAAATCGTGAATCGGTCCTGAGGCGGTCGAGGGCCGAATAGTGTTTTTTAGCTAATTAATCGGCCCTAAACCTTGTAATCGCCGATTAATCGGCCGATTTTCTTGTAAATCTCTCCAAGTTCCAGGGCCGTTTACCTTGTAATCGGCGATTACAAAGCCGAGTAGGCTGTTTTTTGCAACATTGGATATTATTATTTATAAAACTCGTGCACGTATTGAGTTTACATGTGAAGCAAATTTATTTTAAAATTTTAGTTTAATACAACTGGACTATAAGAATTTAGCAGCGTTTAATATCCTGTAACTGAGATATTATATGCATGCGGTTTATACTATAGTATAACTAATAATTATATTTTAACTAAATTTATTTGATGTGTACTGATAAATCGTGCTTTCATAATCCCGTGCATCTACAAATTTTTGGTATTACAATTAAATTATTTATTGTTATTCTATATTATAAGTTTTAACCCGTGTACGCACGGGTTATTAAACACAGATTATGTTCGGACAATGACTATAAGTAATAGTTATAGTTCAACCATATTTGCTCGGATTAGTAAATATAATCAATTTTTGTTTAATAATCTTATTGTTTGGATATTTTAATTTGATATTTTAACATAATTCAAATTCATTGAATATAAATTTTTATATATGTATTACTATTTTGATCGATTTAACATACCCTTATTGTCTTATATCCTGAAATTTCAATCCTTTGGAAGATTAGGGTTTGGTTGGTGAGGGTTTTGTTTGAGTCGATCGTCATCTTGCTATTGGTATAAGGATCATATCTTCATTCTCATAATTGGCTTGAATACGATCAACATGGCTGGTGGTTAGGGTTTGTGATTTAATATGTACAAAACCATAACTTTTGTGTTATGGTTTTCTTATTATTGCTGGTCGTGCATGATCTGCTGTCCTATTATTGTGTCGCAGTTTTAGAAGGCTTGTGTTGGTTGTGGGTTAAGAGAGATGGAAAGAGGTTTTTTAAAGAATTTTTTGGGAGCCTAGTTGAATAATGATGGACAGGAGGGCTTAATGAGTGCTAGTGAATCAACAGCTATACCAGCTGCAGTTCAGAACGAGGGTGTTGTTGTTGGTCTAACACATATGCAGGCTACAACTGATGCGGTTAATGATGGTATGATGACTGGTCAGCAGTCTATTCCTATTGTAGAGCAAGGTAACACTAATCGAGGGGCTGGTATTACATTGGGTGAGTCTCATAATAAAAGTACTTTATTTGCTAACGTTCTTAATGCTTCTCGTAGTCTTCCTAAGGTGAATTTTCGGTATTTGATTAATGAGGATCGTGTGGAATCCCATGACACAATGCTTCCAAGGGTTGCTATGGAGAAGGTTCTATGTCGTTATGATAATACGTTGGTTGGTTACTTCCTTGGTAAGACTATTGCCTTCCCTGATGTTCAAAGTTATGTCACTAATACAAGGGTAACTTTGGCTTGCAAAAGCTAATGAAGAATGATGATGGTGCATATCTTTTTAAGTTTGCTACCAAGGAGAGTGTGGATCTTGTTTTGGAACGAGGTCTTTGGTTAATTCGTAACTCACCTATTATTCTTAACAAATGGACTCCTACTTTATGCCTTAACAGAAACGAGGTAAACAAGGTACCGGTTTGGATTAAATTCCATAAAGTTCCTTTGGTTGCTTATTCAGAGGATGGCTTGAGCTTGATTGCTACGCAAGTAGGGAAACCTATTATGTTGGATGCATCCACAAGTTCTATGTGTGTTGAGTGTTGGGACCATATTAGTTTTTCTCGTGCCTTAGTTGAATTAAGCGCATAATTTGAATTGAAGAGCCAAGTTACAATGGCTATTCCGAATGAAGAAGGTAATGGTTATACTACGGAAATTATTAACGTCGAATATGAGTGGAAGCCTCCTCATTGTATTGATTGTAAGTCATTTGGGCATGCTCTTTTTGATTGTCCAAAATGTGTCAAGGAGACTGTTCGAAATGACATAAATGTGGCAGCAAAGGTGTTTAACTCGGTGGGTAATCATGAAGAGGGCTTCATTAAGGTAAGAAATCAAAAGAATAAAGGGAAAAGTGTGGCTGATTCGTCTCAGTCTCGACCCATTCGTGGTGTTAGGCTTAATAAGCCAAAACCTAAGTTTTGGAGACCTATATCGACGGCAGCTACTAAGCAAGGTTTGAATCCTAAGGTTCAAAAATAGACTTCTTCTTCTAATGATAAATCTAGTACGAACACTAAGTCTTCCAATCCTTTTGATTTGAATTCGTTGGGTGAGGAGGGTGTTGATGATTGTCCTCCGAGTGGTAAGAAGAAGGAGCAGGCTACGGCTACGAAGCCTAGTACTTCTTCCTTTCCTTGTACTTCTACTTTAGGCCATTATGGTAGCACTAGTACTACTCCTATTATTGAGAAAATTAAAAAGCTTGAAAAGCTAATTATTGAGGGGAAGGTTACTCTTGTAGAAGATGATGGTAAACCTCTAAAAAAAAGGTTGATTCTTCAACTAAGGTGGGTAACCCTTTCTCTAAGGTGGGTAATGTGGTTGTTTCTGATAGCGAAGACGACGAAGTTCTGGAATATCCTAACGAGACTAATTATTTTGGTAGGGGAGGGAACGAGAGGAGTCTTTTGGAGCAGTGGAAAGATGGTACATGTGACTACAATGATTATGAAGATGATTACTTTGATGATTGTGGTCTATCTGCGACCCAATTAAAGGCTGCTGCCATCCATGACACTAGACTTGGATAGGTTACTTTTCCTTTGTTTAGCATAAAGGTTGATGTGTCTTAGTTTATGCTTGTTTTTGTTTTGGTTGTCGAGTTGTGTATAACTAGTTGATCATGTATGGCCTGTCATGAATGATTTAGTGGTTATTCAAGTGGCTGCTCGAGGTTAATGTGGTATCTCAGCCACATTCCATTGTACTTAACTGTTTTTTGGAGTAATATATTTTAACGAGTGGAAGACCCTTTACCATTTTTTTATGTTATATTTAATTCGTGGATACATACTCGATACATGTAGGCGTATGTTAATAGTGTTTTAAGTATTGCACTCAAGTTACTAATAATAATAATAATAATAATAATAATAATAATAATAATAATAATAATAATAATAATAATAATAATAATAATAATAATAATAATAATAATAATAATAATAATAATGTTTTAAGTATTATGACTCAAGATGTTGGGGCGCGCACTGCTGCTCATATCTTTAGTAGGATTAGCTTTGCTATAGCTACAAGAGTGGGAGCCCAGATAGTGTCTCGACTTCCCACTAATTTCTTGTAAATCATATAAATTTTTAATAAAGTGGTGTTATAATAATAATAATACTAATAGTAGTAGTAGCAGTGGCAGTGGTAAGCAGCAGCGGCAGTGGCAGGGGCAAGCAGCAGCGGCGGCGGCGGCAGCAACAGCGGTAGCATTGGCAGTAGTAGTAGTAGTAATTGTTTTTAAAAAAAAGTTCAAAGTATATGGGCTTTTTGTTAACTATATGAATATTTTCAGCAGTGAACATCGAGCATTTTACACTTAAGTCTATAAAATTGGATCTAAGATTAATTTTTTTATAAGTTTAATCTATTAACCAATTAAAATATGACATTTATTTTACGCTTAAGTATGAAATGAAAAAAAAAGTGAACTCAAAAGGTTGTGTATTTTTTTTTCTCCACCAACCTTTATAAAAGTTTAACTAATGTAATTCAATTTTGACTTCTATTAGATGATTGAAGGATTCGATTTTGCAATTAAGCTCTCCAATTAATAAATAGAAAGATTAGTTTTCACTTTTTTAATCTTCTCTTACTCCGTATTATATAAGAGATGTTATTAAACTATGTCTAAATATAAAATTATAGCCTATCTTAAACAAATCTAAACCCCATAAAATAATCCGCCGTATCTCTATGATTTTAATGATACTCTAGAAGACGCTGAGTCACCAAAATTTTTCATTGACCAAGGTCGTGTCACCTATTCCTAAACACATACAAAAGTGTATTTTATTTAAATATAATCAAGAAAGGCTTCACTAATCAAAGGTTTCCTAGAAAAGATGGTCCACAAGCATGAGACAATTATAGGTAAAGGTAGATACAAGCTAATTGTCGTCATGCACAACTAATCATTGTTTGCATTACACATTATACCAATGTAAAGTAACATTGAAAGTTAATACTACGTACTTCATAATTCTATCTTTCTTACAAAACTACATACTTTATATTTTTCCCGGGCCTACGTATAGACTTACGAATACATGATCGGATATGAAATCAAAGGAATAGGTTTAATCGAGCGTCAAATTACTTTGTGTCGTATCTTTGAAAATGAGTAACTTCGTACGTACTCTTTATAAATTTTTATTTCGAGCTTCAGAGTAAAGAAGTCTGTAGCAGTTGTTAAAGGTGTTGAAGTTTGGAACCTGAGATGGCAGCTTACTTTTGTTTGTTAGATTGATGTAATTACACTCACTAGTATTGAATTTTGTATTGGTAGTTTACTAGTTTTAGTAATTATTGGTTATAAGGTCTCAAGAGGTCTGTCCTTGAGTCCTACGAATACTTTGGCTAGTTTTAAAGCCGTGCTGTATAATCTAATTCAAAGTTGCACAAAAATAAAGTTATGCACTTACAAAAAACTTGTTTTGATGTTGTCATTCACAATTTCACACTACTACTTGGATCATTTGGAGATCCTGAAACAAGGTTTGCTTTGACACGAAACCTCGAAGAGATACTATAGAAGATGATGTCAAAACCTTCTCCCATTCTTGGATTCTTCCTAGAATTGAATAGTAATCTAAAACATAATTGACTTGTATAGATCAACGATCCCATATTTAGCTTGTAAAAACTCATCCAAATCTTGCTAGCTTCATATTATTTTGGCGTTCAAAAATAAAATAAACTAGTGTCAATAAAAGTCTTTTTTATATATACACAAAATCCTGACTCATGATTAATGTGTACACACTTATAGATGCAAACCAGCCGATACGCATATACATGCGTAACACCGATTGAGTCTCCTACGATCTTTTATACTTTGGAGCTGGTTTCCGATTGTGGAGTGGTAACTAGCGGTTTTCAACAATGGCGGTATAAAAAAAATGGTAAAATGTGGTGAAGATCTCGTGTGAAAGATTGAGTAGGTGTAGTATTTTCACACTTTAAATGGATAACCACAAACGATGATAGAGCTAGGTTAACGTTTGGAGTTAACTGTTGGTTAGTATATCACTGGGTGAAAATAAAGTATGTATCATACATTAAAAAAATGTGCATAAAGTTTAAATAATTTTTCTTCCTTTTTAATGTGAATATACAAGCAATTCTTTTTACATGAAAAATACACACACAGATATAACGTCTTATATATAGAGCAAACTGTGCATTTTTTTTCTTTCTAATTTTGCACACTTTTTAGTCCAGCCGGGGCTTACTGGCCCGTAATGCGTAAGAAGATGACAATATGTTGCACGCAAGCTAGCTAGCATGAGTCTGAAATTAATAAATTACCAAGAAATCATTATTTTATTCGCTGTTAGATATTACGAGACCAAGAATTTAGGGAGCTTGATAAAGAAAGAAACCCTTATCCAAATATTGGTAAGAAGTCCACCACATCATTGACACTTGTCAACCACTACTTTCTAATTACTGCATACACTTCATCAAAATATTAAAGTCTTGAAGGCCACTTGCGTTTATTTTATTTATTATATTAGACATATCGATCTGATTTTGACATAAAATGTATAATATGAAAACCGATTCTAACAAGCATGATATTTCAAAAAGTTCATGTTATTTAAATGATTCATGTAAGAGAGGAAACATAATGTTAGGTGCCTCTGAAAAAGTGTGTAGTAATATAAACATCTGTATACACAAGTATATAAATATACAGTAAAACCTCTATAAATTAATAGTGTTGGGACCGGGATATTTTATTAATTTAGCGAGATATTATTATATCGATAAATTGATAATTTATTGTTTAAAGAGGTTTTCCATATGATCTTTAAATTTTCAAATGTAATATACTAGATATAATGTATACTCGTTAAAGATGAAAAATAAATTTGAAAAACAAGCTCCAATTAAAATTTTATGAATTCATATTCACACTTTATGAAAATAAAATTAACACTTTTTGTTGCAATACGAGAAGACAACACACCAACACTTTAGTACAATAAGGAGATTTTAAGATAAACTCAATATAGATTTAAAGTTCAACAAAAAATAACAAGTGATAATGAATTCATTTCTTACTAAACAATCTTTGTATTTTGAAGTGTATCTCTCACACACACGCATAAATAAATATGTATGAAATTTTTCGTAATTATTAATTTATAATTTCTTTGGGACTAATATATGTACACTAGGGTTTCAAAAAAATTATTATTTTATTATTTTATCGATTGAGGTCCAAATTGTCCCAAGTTGGGACCGGACAAATTATTAATTTTATCGAGGTTATTAATTTATCGAGTATTAAATTATAGAGGTTTTACTGTAAAACTATTTTATGACAACATAAATTGATTGCAATTTCAATGTGAAGATTTAGTCGAAAATAAATAAATTAAAACGGCTATATTTATTAAAGAAAAGTGAGAAATATAATTACATCATACAACATACAATTTATTGGATCAATAATTCAATCTAACCATTTAGGTTTATTTAGGTTTAAGAGATCTATGAGGCTTAGTTAACCAAGAATATTCTTCACCCTAACATATTTTCCTTTTGAGGTTTCAAGTTAAAACAAACACAATTTCTGAATCTCCATATTACCCATGTCATTGTTCAGTCGTTCAGATCACCAAGTCTAAACAGGGTGTGTCGTTTGAGTCCGGATCACGGAGGTTCTTGGGTTGGTCTCTCAAACCCCACCAATTCGTGATATATTAACAATGCTAACAAGTACAAAATATGTAATATATGGTAAGACACTCATGTTTCATGTAACCAAATACATATATGCAAGCTTAATTAGAACAGTAAATATTAGAATCAACAATTTTAAATTTGGTAAAATTTGTTCATGAATTCATGTTTGAATTGAAGAATATACCCGTAGCCCGTAGGTATCGACGTATCGTTCCATGTTATGTTTCAGTTCTTATTCCCATGATCATAAAATGTTCAAAGATTTGGCATCTTACTTTTGCTTCATGTGGACTCAAATAACTGACTTGATGTAAGAATAATCTGTATAATTTATGACATGCATGAATCATCACTCTTGTCATCTTCAAGTCAAGTGAAGCTTTGTAAGCCATTACACATGGTTTAAAATTTTAGCAAGTAATACATGCATGTATGACACTAATTTCAGTGTGTTTATAATCGTCTTACTATTAACTGTCATACATTAATACGAAAATAAAGAAGGGAAAAAAAGGTCATCAAATACTTATGTTGTTTGTCAATTGTCACCCATATATCACGGGCTTGTCTCGACAATGGTGGTCTTCCATGCGACACTTAATCTCGACTAACTTAGCTTTTCTCGAACACTCATCGAACTAGGTACCCAAAGAAAGCTTTAAAAAAAGGAAACAAAGAAATGAAGAAATACTTTGTATTGCTTAGAGTGAATTTACAAGAGAAGATTACAATTGAATTGAGAGAGCAATTATTCAAATGTGGAGGCTCTCTATATATACTACAAATCTAGGGCAACTATGTAAAAACTTGAAGGTAGACCCATTTTTACAACCTTCAATGGGAGGAAGCCTTCAATGGGAGGAAGCATCAGGGTTTTCATGACCTTATTAAAGTTCCCAAGATCTTCTAACAACTCCCATAGAATTCTTGAGTCTTCTAGGCTAGTGTAGAACAGTCTGAAATCCTGATTAAGCTCGTGAATGAACCAATCAATCATGCAGGTCGTGAAATCCTCCCCCACCTAAGCTTGCGACGTCCTCGTCGTGCCATCCTCATGGCATCTCTTGATCCCGTCCGCAAGCTGCCGCAATAAGTCTTCGGCTTCCAAATTTGCTTCATTATCGGGCAAGTCACGCCACTTGATCAAGTACTCCTTATAATTCGGCATTCCTTATCTCGGCACCGTACGATCTGACAAAATCTCATCAACCTTCTAATCGTACGAGGTAACAACTCGTGTTGGTGCCCGCTTGGACATCCCTCGTCCCGGGTCTTCCTCGTCTCCTTGATAAGGCTTGAGAAAACTAACGTGAAACACCAGATGGATCTTCAACTTGGGCGGTAGTCGAACCTTATGCACCTACCTCAATGACTTGAGTTGTTGAGGCAAGAGCTTCACTATCAATTGATCTTCGACCTCGAACTCAACGTGTCTCCTCTTTTCATCTGATTGTTACTTCATCTTCTTAGCCGCTTTGTAAAATGATGCTAAGGCTAAGTATGTTTGCTCATGTCATTCCTTTATTGCGTTGTAAGCGATTGGGCTATTCCCGTCGTATGATGCAGCCAAGGTTATAAATGGCATGAGGTGTGGCGTGGCGGCATGGCCACGCCTGAAGCCTTACGAGCCATGGCGTTTTTTAAGGCGTGACTAAAGCGGCAAAAAAATATTTATAGATTTATCATTTATGTTATAATATCATATTTCACATACATTTGGACTACTATATTAGACATTTACACTACTACTTGTCATAAAATTACAGGCCTAAATACCAAATTGCCCAAATTTCGAATGTCGGTTCAAAATAGTTATTTAAAAAAATGTTTCAAAAGGTGGCGCCACGCCTTACCAAAAGGCGCTACTTTTCGCGTCTTTTCCCATGCCATGCCTAGAGCAGCCACCATAATCCATTTCACGGCGGCGAGGCCACGCCTCACTCCTTGGCGCGCCTTTTAGAACAATGGATGCAACTAAGGCATTATGAGTCGGTGGTTGGTGCCCAATGACCAACTCAAAGGACTCTTCCTTGTGGCTTCAATCCATTGCATATTGTATGATAGTTGAGCAACATCAAGGAGTTTAGCTAACTCATGCTGGTTGTCACTTACATAGTGCCAAAGATAGAACTCCAATAATGCATTCATCCTTTACGTTTGCTAGTCCGTTTGGGGGTTGAAATTCGTTGAGAAGTTCAAGTCCGTCCCATTATCTTTTGAAAAACTCTGTTAAAAGCACCCTATGAATCTCGTATCTTGATCGCCAAGTATCACATGTGGTAATCCCCAGTACCTTCACCACATTTTTTAAGAAAAGCTTGGCCATATCATCCGCCACAACATTAGGAGGTGCGGCTATAAAAGTTTCATACTTCGAAAATCGATCAACCACCACCTTAACGCTTCTTTCTGACATCGGCAAGCATGTGATAAAGTATGTAGAAAATGATAGTGTATGGTTGTTTTAGCCCAAATGACGAAAGCCTATACGACCATAACCAACCCAAAATGTTAAAGGCCCAATACATTTTCGCATGGGGAACTAACTCCCAAGAAAATACCAACTCCCTAGGCAAATATCCACTAGCCACAGACTGCTTGCACAACGTCACATCTATAACACCCCAAATTTCATGGTAATAATTTTAATATATTTTAAGCTTCCAAGTTAACTCATGTTACATTTATAAGTCTCCGCTAGTTAGGAGTACCTCTTATGAAATTTAGTTAAAGAAGGGTTAAGGACTACTTATGCAAAAGTTTGACTAATAGGGACTAACTTTCCCTAACTTTGAAAGTTGAATTATAACACTAATATATCCTTAGTTACACATCAAGAAACTTCAAAAACCCCATTTCTCCACTCTATCTCACGTCACACCTACAAGAACAACAAGAAAAATTAGGGCTTGGATTTTATCAAGGATTTAAGCAAGTTAAGCTAAAGAGTCATCACACTAAGTAATAGGGACACAAGTTCTACCATTACTATGAATCAATTTGAGGTAAGAATTGTTACTAAGTCCCTAAATTCGTATTTAGATGGTACCCATCATGGGGTTATGCCTAAAATCCATGATATCATAAGTGGGGTTTTGGTGAAACTTAGACTAATATATCAAGTTGGGAATTATAGAAATCACTAAGAACTTATGTTAATTTTGTTTTGATGATATGATAAGTCATTGGTATCATAGTATGATGTTATAACACCATTTTGTGGTGTTACATTTTAAGAAGTAAAATCATGCTCTTACACAAAACCAAACGCCCCATTTATGTTCTATCTAGTTCCAAATGCTAGCTAATGAAAGGCTTAGTCGAGTTCTAAGTGAACTTCAAGGTTAATGATATGTTTCTAGGTGATAAAAGTAGCTGGGAAACTTTTCGAGAGCTCGGTAAAGTGTTTTAAGCGTATAAGGTGAGTAATGTAATTAAATAGTAAATATAGGTCTTTATGTGCCCGTAAGATAGCGACTTAACTTGTGGTATTCATGTTTATAATCTGTTGAAAAATTAGCATTATAACTCGTGATACGAGTTCATGTTATCCGTAATTCATGTTTATGTTCATATGTAAAATATGCGCTAATCATTTTGCAAGTCATAAGCTTTGTGTACATGTTGACCCGAATGGTCCAACTTCAGCCCGTAACGACCCGTGTGGTCTTAACAATATGTTTCAAGTAGATATAATGATTTATTACATGTTTAGACGTCCTAAGTAGATGATAGTGCAAAATGGCACTTATGTTTCAAAAGCGGAACTTAGACATCCTACGTGGATAATTATTGCATACATGGTAATATTTCCCGAAATGGAACTTAGAAATCCTGTGTGGATGACTGGTGCCTTTATATAGCCTTATGTCCCAAAATGGGATTTAGACATCATATGTGGATGACCAGTGCACATTATAGCTTTATGTTCGGAAATGGGACTAGACATCCTACGTGGATGACTAGCGCATTTATATGGCTTATATGTTTCAGATATGGAACTAGAGATCCTATGTGGATGACTAATGTATTGTGATCATAGGGTGAGTATTTGTATGATTTGTAAATTTGAATTAATTTTATGTTTATTTTATTGATTGAAATTTTCTTTAAGAAGTTACTTTTTTTCATTAAGTATTTTCTTTATGACATATTATCATGAAAATATGGTATTGTGTCTTGAATATTAATATGTTGCTTGCTTGAGTAAGCTACAAGTGTAGGACACAAACATATTTAGTTTGATATGGATTTTAATCTCTATATAGGTCATTGAGCCAAAGAGTTGATCCATTTTAGAAGTGACAACTGATCCATTTTAATATTTATAATGGCAATATGTGTCATGCATTAAGTATTTTAATGTTATTTTGTGTTATTTAAGCTACATAAATGGTCACATATGTTATAAAAACTTAATGTTTTTAGTGCGCCTCACATTCATGAATCCCGCGCCTTGGAATGCGCCTCGACTCGAGGCTCTTTGTCCCCCTTTGCGCCTTAGTGCGCCTTGAGCCTTTCATAACACTGATTGTGATAGTATTATGTTCAAAAAAAATGGGACTAGACGTCCTAAGTGGACGATTAGAGTACTTATGGCATTTGTGTTCCTAATATGAAACTTTGACGTGCTATGTGGACAACTTGTGCGTTTATAGCACTCATGTTTATACATATGCAACACGTTTTAGACATTAGACTTCCCTTCAAGGAATGTCACAAACATGTCATCCTGTGTGGAACTCAAAGTGTTATGTTAGCACTATTATTCATTATGCGGTCATATCAAACGAAGCGACCTATATGCACGATGTCATGTTATAAGTTCAGTTTATATACGTTATCTCACTAAGCTAAACGCTTATGTTGCTTTGTTTTATGTTTTTGATATATGTGAGACAAGTGATGCTAAGTTAAAGGGAAGGATTTTTGCGGGTTAGCTATCAGTGGTGCTTGGATGAGTAAAGCAACTCTCTAACCCTTCTCTAGATACTATTTAACGCCCTTAAGTCTTTTAGTGTCATTTTATGTAAAAACGCAGAAGTCCATATGTTAAAAGTTTAGTACCATATGTGTATTTTGTAGTAAAAGGGTATTTGGCATTAAGCCATTTTTACCCATTTTGACTTTATATGGGTCCAAATGTATTGCCAATACTATGTTCAATTAGTAATGTATTATAAATGTTAGTTTTCGGATTTTTGTTAGTTTGTGTTTTGCAGAAAAAGGGGTTAAAACAGATTCTGCAGACCTGATCTGTAATGGATACGACGTATGGGAAAATTCCCATACGGCGTATCGAGGATACCGCGTATGGGAATTTTCCCATACAACGTATCGATCCAGTATAAAAAAAATTATTACGAGCGGTTCAACATCCACTTGCAACAACTCTTCAATGCTTTGATGAATGGCGGAGATCTCTTCTCCAAACTCTTTTCACAACTTGATGACCTCGTCCCCAAACATTTCTTTTAAGTCATGGATCTCATGCTTCAAGTCGCCACCAAGAGTATCGAGGGCCACCCAAAAATCTTCTCTCCTACTCGTGAAGTCGTAGTCTAAACCTTTCAAGCCCTCAACGTGGGTCTTCATGAACTTCGTCACAAATGTCTCTACACCCGCCCCTCATATCCAAACTCACCACTACTTCCTTGGATGAACTCCTTTTCTTGGGGTCTTGGCATTTATCATCTTTTTTTTTAACGACAATTGTGGCTACATGACTCCTAGCCCAGAAGGCGTAGCAAGCCCACACAACCAGGTTGGGTCCAGCCCAGAAGGCAATGGCACCCTTCCCTTTACACACGCGGGAGGAAAACCCTATCGCCCTAGACAAGACTCGAACTTGAGACCTTTCCTAAGAGGGTAAAACCTCCATACCGCTAGACCAGAGGCCCTTTAGTCTTGGCATTTATCATCCAGAACCCAATTCTCTTTAATAACCGTACTTCCACTTGCATCATTCTATTCATTTTCGTTTTCCATCGTGTAAAACCCCCATTTTTCACATATAGCAGCGGAAGCTAATCTAGGGTATTACTTCATGATACACAATCACAGTAATAGAAAACGACTCAAAAGGAGACGTTTTCAGAAGATAAGTTATTATTCATTAAAATATCAGAGTTTTACAAAAGGAGGTCCCAAAGTCTATGTAAAATATAAAGTTTGAATGATAACAGGTTTGAAAGTCCTCAAGTTTATAGCATGTATCCCCCTCACGAGTTTATGAAACATTCAAAGGATTTAAAAGTGAGACTATGAACTCAC
This sequence comes from Artemisia annua, assembly GCA_014162995.1. Classification (NCBI taxonomy): domain Eukaryota; kingdom Viridiplantae; phylum Streptophyta; class Magnoliopsida; order Asterales; family Asteraceae; genus Artemisia; species Artemisia annua. The sequence continues at coordinate 106,434 of LBNU01012573.1, read as the reverse complement.
CTTAGTTTAGGGAAATCTGATTGATGTCAAAAGTGAATCATGTGTAAATAAACAACTTTGTCACGCAACCCAAGTTATATATGTATGTCAAGTCTTAGTTGAGTTGTTTATGTTTCAAAACTTTGTTTCATTAAATTTGAAGTAAATGTTTCATTGATTCATTAGATTATGGATATAATGTAACACTGTTAGGGGTATCATAATTAAGAGGTCATAGTAAATGTTTGATGAGCCAGGACACTTTAATTCATAAATCCAGCAAACTCGTCAAAAGGTATACCCAAATGAAACCCCTCACATGAAATGCCCATGCGTCACATAAAGCAAGTTATTCCTTAATTAAGTCATTAACATCATACGCGTAACCATCATAACCATCATAATCTTCATACTCAAAGAGACTTATATCATTAGCTCCTCCACCAACATGATACGGGTTAGCCATATATCGATCTATGTCATCATCAATATCCTCGACTTCATCACTATCCAAATCTTCCCATTGCTTTCTATAGTAGTACTAGGTTCACATATCGATGTCATAGTAGCCTCCTTTTGCATAGGAAGCTTTGATTTACAAGGGATAAGCGGATTCCCATCATCACTCAATAGCATAAGCTTCCCATAAAATATTTAACTTTCTAGGTCATTAATCCTTGTAGTTAGGATGTAGTTCTTGGTCTACCAAATGTCGTTACGACCCTCTCCTTCCTCCACATCCACCATAAAGCTTAATACATCAAACGAGTTCGAAGTGGAAGGAACCGTAGTATCATTTTTATCACTAGTTACCTTTGGTTTCCTTGGTGCCTTACGTTGATAAGTGAACTTAGTCTTCGAACCAATCTGAACCCCACGTATAGCTTGCTTTTGCGCTTTCATGTTATTAATAGCATCTGTGACATGCTTCTTAGGGCATTCATTAAGAACGTAACCAAACACATTACAACTTGAGCATATTGGAGGTGTCCATTCATTAATATTGCACATAGTACACCCCTCACCCTTGAAATTTTGTACCGCCACCACGAGGGAGTGTTTCAACTCCGCATCAACCTTCAACTCAATCATGGCACGTGCATAACTCGAACTACCCCACGACTCCATGCACATATTGGACGTTTAAGAATCAAGCATCAATGGGGTGCCTAGTTTGGTTGTAATAGTGCTTAAACCAATTTCCGTGAATGCGGTAATAGGAATATCATGAAGCTTAATCCAAACCGGAAATTGCACACATCGTCCCTTCGCAATATTCGCATTCGATGATCATTTTTTCAAAATTAATGGCATGTTGCGAATTAACCACATACATTTTCAAGCATTGTGTCCATCCCGTCTTTAGAATTAAACTTGAATAAAAATACACCTTTAGAATTCGTGATAGATTTAACTAGACCAAATTTACTCCGAGTATTCTTCACATAGTTCTCGACTACTGGGTACGCCACACGTTTGCCCAAAAAGAGCATAGACCGTATTACTAAACCTTTTATGAACAACATGAACATACTCCATCAATAGTGTACATTCGCCCCGTTACCTCCGGTGCTAGCAATGGACGAAAGTTTGCTCCTTTCCTACTTGTTTCACCCTTAATGAATACGAACCAGGTACCTTAGTATTTTCAGTCAAAATAGGGCCATTAGGATCAATAGATGCATTATGTGTATCACACAAAACATGTTCATCTTGATTCCACGTGGTGCACTACTAGACTTTACTAATGCCTCATTCGAATGTTTATTAATATCATGCCCAACATTAGTGCTATTCCCAGAAGTAGCATCCACATTAGAACTCGCTTCATTAAGGGGCACACTAGCAGTATTGCTCGTATTCAGCTCTGAACTTGTGACATAGTTTTGTTTAACCATGTCCACGTTGGTAGAGCTAACACCAACGTTACTTACACGATTGTAAAACTTACTAGGATCATCCACCACTAAACTTTGTTTCTCCTTTACACCCTCACCTCTCCCTCTTGGACTCAAAAACCCCTTTCTCCATGGTCAAAAATACACACCACTCTTTACGAACAACAAACACAAGCCAGAAAAACCGTACGTCTCACAGAACCAACCAAGTAAGAGAGTGAGATTAAAATTTAAACCCTAAACCATCAAGAACGATTAGGGTTTTCCTAGAACAAAAACACACTCGCCAATCGTACCCAAGAAAATATAGCCGTAAGAGAAGTAGTAACCCAAACTTAAATGCTAACAGAAGAAAAGATCGATCAGTTTATTATTATGAAACCCAGAATAATAAACCCTAAAAACGGATGTCGAAAACCCTAAAAAATTACAAACTAGCGATCGAGTAATGAGATATGATTAACACGAGTAAATAATCATAAACCAAAAACAGGAATGATATAAGCTAAAACGACCAGGTTATGGATTCGCCAATTAGGGTTTAAAGTGAGTCGCCAAAATTGCCTTAAGAAGGGAGAATTTTTTCTTTTAGATAAATTTTTAAAATAATCCGGAATCTCGATTAACCACCAATCAATCGTACGAGTCGTGACATATAGCTCAAAGTCAAAAGTGGCCTTCCGTTATCTTACTCCAAATCAAATATGATTGGTCGATGGAAGAAAATGTCAAGAGTTTTGCATTTAATTACTTTCTGTAAATAGATATCCATTTTACTAACGAATTTATTTTTGTGGACATAAACATTTATATTTTCAACTAATGACTTAAAAAGACCCCACATCAAGATTTTGATAACCATCATGTTCAATCGGCTCGGTTTCATCATTTTTTTTTTATTTAAAAGGTAATCCACCCGGTAAAATATATTACTCTAAAAAAACGTTTAAGAACAATGGAATGTGGCTGAAGTACCACATTAAACGCAAGCAATCGCTTGACACAACCACTAAATCATTTATGACATGCCATAAATGACAACTAGCTACAACCAACAAGACCACCAAACCAAAACCAACATAAAATAATATACATCATAATTTTATGCAAAACATATAAAACAAACTAGTTAAGACAAAAATCATGAATACCAGCAGCCTTTAATTGTGCATGAGTGAGGCCAAAATCAGCATCATTATAATTGTTGTCGTCACCCGTATCCGCTTTCCATTGCTCATAAAGACTCTCCTCTTTACCTCCACTTCCAGAATAGAGCGTCCCAATGTGATCATCAAACACTTCATCATCATCGCTGTCAGAAACTACTACATTGCCTACCTTAGAGAATGGGTTACCCATCTTATTTGAAGAATCAACCTTTTTAAGAGGTTTACCATCATCATCCACAAGAGTAACTTTCCCTTCAATAATTAGCTTTTCAATCTTCCCAATTTTCAATCATTTTGATTTTTGAAAACCTGCATATATATAATTGAGTCATGCTATTTATATACCACATGTTTTTTGACCAACTGGTTATTTGTAGATAAGCTGTTACTCTAATAAATAATCTTTTTTGGCTAAAAGGTCAAAACGACCCGGTAAATATATTACTCCAAAAAGCATTTAAGTACAACGGATATGGGTGGATCCCATATCTCAGCCCGTTACATAGGCGAGAACCTTACATAACGAGATACTGCCTATTTTCTAAACAAGAAAACAAAACCACTAACCACATGAGAACAAAAGACTATGGCAAAATAGAACCTACTTCCTACGACCTTGGATATTTAAAGCCATACATGGCATTAAGAGCATCCAAATTTCCTGGAAGATCATAAATTTGCATTGAATAATCATCATAATCATCAAACTCATCTTCACGCTCATGACCACCACCAAAAAGATTTGCTGATTCGTCGAACGGGTCAAGAACCTCATCATCATCACTATCTGAAACCACAACCTCACCCACCTTTGAAAATGGGTTAGCCCTCTTAGTGGAAGAGGTAGACGGAATAGGATGACCATCATCATCCACAAGAGTAGCTTTCTCATCAATAAGAAGCTTCTCAAACTTACCAATTTTCTCAACTATAGGAGTAGAACCCTTACTAGCCTCTTCCTCATTAACTTCCATAATAAATAATGTTTTTTAACAAATTTCGTTTTTATTTTCTTTTGTTCGTTACTAGTTATTTTTTATTTTATTATTTTTATTATTATTATTTTTCAGCTGTGTTTAGAATAGCTACAATGTTTTATATATATATAAAAAAACTTTTTGGAGTTATTGGTGCTTTAGGCTGGCCACAGTAAGGGGATTCAATTCCCCTCTTTTTCCTTGCTACGTCAGCTTTCTCTCTTCAGCGACCTACCGGCGATTGAGTGCTCCAGTAAGGGCGACCAAGTTCCATTTTTTTTAAGCATTTTTACAAATAATATCTAAAAAAATTACAAAACTAAAAAAAGAAAAATAAAAAAAAATAGTTAAATGTCACATGTGAACAGCCGAAAACACTACCAACTAAAAAAAAAAGATATAAACATCATCTTCTCTTCTTCTACCCATTTAAACACACACACTAAATACAAACACAATCATCTTCTTCAACCCATTTTAAAAGAAAAAAGAAAAAAATATACACAAAAAAGATTGGACGATTGTCGATCGGCTCCACGACCCATTTGGGTTTTTTTCCGTCCTGGCGATCGATCACACAATAGTTCCACGACAGAGGTGATCGATTGAGATCGACACAACTGATCGATAGAGGCCCCTTATTGTTACTAGCCTTAGAAGCTAAGCATCTTTTACGGTTAAAAGATCAAACAAAGAGCTTAGACTAATGTTAGTGGTAACCATTTTCTCACCCAAGTAACCCCGCCACGTCAGCGCCACTTCAGATTTTTCTCTCCACAACTCCACCCCAACCACAATTAGCTAGTGGTGACCACAAAAGCAACCCCATAACTCCCACATTTACTCCCCAACCTTCAAAAATCAACAAAAGCAACCCCACAATTGTTTCGGTTGCATCACCAACCGAGTTTTGGAAAAAATCATCAAGTGACGCGTTGCATTGGGAAGAGCTAAGGGAGAGGTGCGTTGCTTTTGGGTTGCTTGGTGAAAACCAACGCCCATTCGCATTACTCTTATACTAAATGATGTAAAACATTGT
>LBNU01012573.1:72569-100985 GCA_014162995.1 Artemisia annua | reverse complement strand
GACATCAATCCTTCAAAATTGTTGGTACTACCATAGTTGTTGGAAGGATTGTTGTTGAAGGTACGGTTTGAGGAATTACCGTTGGGTTGAAACCGGTTAGGTGGGTTGGAAGAATTGTTTTGGGGTGCGTTTTGGTTTGACTTCCACCTAAGGTTGGGGTGATTTTTCCATGAGGGGTTGTATGAATCTCCATAAGGGTTTGGCTCGGGTTTGAAAGTGTACCACTTATCTCCCGCTCCGTCGGTACGCGTGGATGCGTAGTCCGCAAAAGCTTGTTCGGGGAGTTCCATGCAATCACGAGTGTCGTGGGGACCACTACATAATTCGCACGAAGAAGTGATTTTGTTCACTTGGCTTGAAGGTTTAGGAGCCTCGTAGGATTTCATGAGAAACTTGACTTGGTCTTCAAGTTCTATGATCCTACGGTCGGAAGTGCTTGAATTATTCGAAGGCAAAGATATTGCCTTGACCGTTTTATTCAAATCACGGGGATCATTCCAACTTTCGTTGTCATATAGAGCAAGATCTTCTAGGAGATCCCATGATTGTTCCGCACTTAGATCACGTAGCTTGCCACCGGCCGCTTGGTCAATGGTTTGCCTCGTGGGGAGATTGATATGGTCATAGAAGATTTGGACTTGGAGCCAAAGGTCTATGCCATGATGAGGGACTTTTTGGAGTAAGTCCTTGAATCGAGTCCATGCCTCGTAGAGGGTTTCGCCTTGGCGTTGTTGGAACGCCAAGATATCATTCCTTAGCTTGGTAGTTCTTCCCGGTGGGAAAAATTGAGCTAAGAAGCGAGTTGTGAGATCATCCCAAGAGGTGATGGATCCTGCGGGTAGACGCTCTAGCCACTGACTAGCATGGTCTCGCAGAGAGAATTGGAAGAGACGTAATCGGGTAGTCTCTCGAGTTTCAACATCAAGGTCTATGGAATCTACGATCTTAAGAAAGTCCTTGAGGTGTTGATTTGGATCTTCGGAACGAAGTACATGGAATGCACATCCACTTTGCACCAACCGGATGGTGTCGGATCGTAAGGGAGACACATTGGCTCCTTGGGTGAGCTCAATGGTGTTTCGATAGCCATGGTGGCTAGGACGGGAGTACTCTTCTAAAGTACGGGCTCTAGGAGGTTGGTTTTGTTGGGGTGGTTGTTGTGGTGGTGGGTTGTTGGGATCAAGGATATTACCACCTTCCATGTTGTCGGATGGTAATGGTTACGAACAAAAACACGAAGAAATAAGATAGACTAAAGAAAAACCTAGAAAAATAAAATAAAAATCTCACTAGAAAGGAATCTAGTGAGTAGACCTAATAAAATAAAAATTCAACCTAAACAATAACTATTCCCCGGTAGCGGCGCCAAAAACTTTGATGCGCGGGATTGCGACCACGCACTAGGGTTTTACCTCTCAAGGGATCTTGAGAAGCTTGCAATCCCCACCAGGCAGTGTACCTGACCGATGTAGTATAGTATAGTGGCAAGTACCGGGGGATTGATCGTTCTCTCAAGGAATAGTGTCGTTAGGATTGAAAAACTACTCTAATAGGTCTAGGGGTGAGGGAAGATTCTTTTTGTATTTTTATATTTTTAGGAAAGCAAGTAAAAATCTCGGCTTTTGGAAGAGTGGGCGGAATTAGTTGTTAGTCAACTAACCCAAATTACTAATAATGCAAATAAAATAGAATAGCAAGAAAATAAATGGTTGTGAAAACTATAATGGAGAGAAGTGTGTTTACTTAGATTTCCTTACTCCCTAACTATCTTTTACCGATTGATTAGTGTGTATTAATTGCGTGGATGACGGATTGTATTCCTTAATACCATTCGTAGGGGTGTGTACGGACTTCCCCTAACTCTATGAGATCCTACTTCACTCCTATGTCGAGCCGGCTAAGAAGCTCCTAACATGGGATCACTAGAATTCACTCATGCATTAAATACAATCAAAATAACCTTAGTACACCTTGGTTCATGTTTCTTAAGACGTTCAAGCATGTTACCAACCGGAAGTCTGCCAGTTTTCTTAAGCCTAACATCGATAATCACCCATCCAATACAATTAATAACACACCATTCAATCAATAATCAATAGTTAGGTTTCATTAGATCTAAGCAAACACAAAGAAAATCTAGCCTAGCATGTTAAACAAAAGACAAGAACAAGATAGAATCAAACAACACATAGACATATTGAATGATTAATTGATTACTTATCTTCAATGTAACATGGAAGATCCAAGTGTATAAAACCCTTAAAAAAGCTGCAAAAATCATCTAGGGTTTCTCTCTAAAAAGTTCCACACCAATGACTAAAAATTATGCGAATATATATAGAAAAACAGATCTGACGGCGTCACGTTATGGACTTGACGCCGTCACCTCGCCGTGGTTAGGGTTTCTTGATGGCCTTCTTGACGCCGTCCCTCTTTAATCCGTTCTGGCTTATCAAGACTTGACGCCGTCAGGTAGGGTCTTGACGCCGTCAGGGTACTGTTCCAGCAGAAATTTGACACTTTGTTGAATTCTTCACTTTTATGCTCCGAAAACGTCCAAAATGCTTCCTTTTCCAGAATTTCTCTCCAAAGTACCTAAAATGCCAAAAGGAATGATTTAGGGCGATATTTGATCAAATAAATACGATTTAGGGCTAAAATGACCCCCGAAAAGCGATACACTTTTCGCCTCATCAAATTGGTATGAAATGAGTTAGTAACATGTCTACTTTGAGGACTACGATTGGTACGACCAAGTTGAAGACTGCCCGCGTAGGACAGAAGCTCTACCAGAAAAAGGTCGAATTGAATACTTGAAAGAACTAAAGGGAGCATCGAACACTACTTTCCGGGAATGGGTGCATAGAGAATTTGATGATTACACAAGGCTTAATCGAAGATTACAATGGGAATTAAAAAGAAAGTGGGATGAGATCCAAGATTATTATCAATCCATCAATTTGGTAAACTATTATCCACATGATGATAACGATGAGTCACAAAGAAAACTAATTGAAGAACTTGATGATTACTTGAATACGAATAATTATTCTAAATTTGTGGATAAAGACGAGGAAGATTTCATAAAAAGAAAATGTCGCCTACTTGGGATCCCTTATAATAACCCACCAATGATAATTTCTGAAAAATTTGAAGTCATCAAATACTCTTTGGGACCATATGAGGAATATGTTGCGACAAAGACCAAAGAGTATAAAAGATTAAGTCGATCAGAAGAAAATGTTGCGGAACTATACGGTAACATCTTTCGCATAAAAGAAGAAGGGTGGCACGTGACAAGAACAAAATAGGAGCTGAACGTGAGTCTAACTTGAAGACTCTGGAATAAAGACAAGTGCTGACCGGGAGACAACCCAGAATTTTTATCATATTTTTCTGTTTGTGTCGAGTCTGTCAGACCTGCAGAAGATGTGGCGCATCTCAACCATAGGATGCGGCGTATCATCTGCACATGTCATATCCTATTTTATTTTTCTGCACTTTTATTTTTCGTTTAAAACATTCTGTCAGTTTATTTAACGCGGCGCAACCCTGTTTAAGGATGCGACGCATCTTTTATTCTGATTCGTATTAATTCCAGGCTCGATACGGTGCATCTTCTTCCATAGGATGCGGCGTATCTACTGACCTGATGATTTTCAATTTTTCTTTTTAGGTTTAATTTTTACTAACTACTAATGTATTATGCAAGTTTGAACCTTCTTAACTCAGGTGTGTTAAAGTCTTGGTGGTATAATAGATTCTTGTACTTTCTGTGGAAACATCATTCATTGAGCTTAAACGTTTCTCATCCACAAGAAAGTAGATTTTGCTCGATAACGCATAATGGAGGATCATACCGAGCTAATCTCAAGGGAGTTTCTATGTTCTAATTCTTTTATTTTCCAGTTTTAACTTTTAATACGAAAAACGAGGACATTTTTTAACTTAAGTGGGGGGATGGAGAATTAGAACGCTTACTTGTCCCAAACTTTTCAAAATATGCTTAAAATGCGCTTAATTTATCAAGATTTAAAAAAAAATGGCATGTTTTTGTTTAAGTCTAAATTACATAGCCGCACACATAACCTTATTTTTCCAAAAAATAAAAACTTAGTGTGCCGGTGACTTGTAAACTTTAGAACTTGGCTTGTATACTATTCGAGACCACCATAATGAGTATTATCGATATAATTGGAGTGACTTGTCTAACTTGGTAAATTTCTAGGATTACACCCAAATAGCCTTTATATGTTATGTGATATTAACTAACTACATTGGTTAGTTAACCCCCGTATAAACCCTTTTGTTTACTCTCACTTTTAGAGTAAGATACCCCTAGAAAAACCCTTAGAGCCATTCCTTTCATTTCTTACACCTTTGTTATAATGTTTCGTTACACCTTACACCTTAGCCTACCCTGTAGATTAAAATCCGTGGTTAGTTACTTTAGGCAAAGTGTGTTTCCTTACATTAACTGTATTCGCATGCGTAATTCATTATCCTTGGTTAGGTCGGGAAATTGCACAATGCAATTGGAGTGAAAGTACATATTGTATAATTTTTAGTTTATTTTCGTGTGTTTACTAATTTTACTATTACAGTTATTTATGAAAGTGATGAAAAGTATGGAAAAATTATCCGAAAAAATCGTGATGGAAAGAGTTGTGAAATTTTACACGTTTATGTTAATAAAAAAAATAAAAAAAAAATAGAAAAGAAAAAGAAAGAGAAGAAGTTGGAAGTTTGTTTTAACCAACTTATGTAAAGTTTTGTATTAAGTGGAAGATATCTCCACTATTTGTTGTTGTACTATATTTATGGATTGAATGGGAGTTGGCCGTTATGTGAACGCCAACTAAGGTTTATTCTTTGTTTAAGATTTTATTGAGTATAATTCGTGTCTACCTAAAGCGTGAGTTATATGAGTCAAAAGCGTGAGTTATTCAATGATATGAGTCTTATTCATGGGATGGTTGGGAAAGTAATTAACCACACTTAGGATTTTAATCTATTTGTTTGTTTCTTTTTAGTTTACACTAATTTATATCCTAAATGTTACCCTTACCCAACCGTATTGTTATATTCGTTGTTAGCTTTCGAGCATCCGGATATGATGATGGCTTAGTGAAAATATTAAATGTATGAATAAGGTAGTGACCATCCGAGTATTAGATTAATTGACTAACGCGCTAGCGATCTAGTGTATGACTTGGTGACCATCCGTTATGCAAATAACGCGCCAGCGATCCAAGAAGTGCACTAGTGACCATCCGTTAGTTGAAGCGTCGAAGACTCGCGCCAGCGATCTACTAAGTTTATGCATGAAATGTTTGAACAAAGCTAGGTTCAACCCTTAAGCCTCTAAACCCAATTTACTGCTTTAGACTTGTTACTCCTTGGCTTTAGTGGGGGAGATGCGTATACTTGTCAAGCTTATGATAGAATATTCGTCACAACTAAGCAACTAAACGATTTAGAATTGTTTTGATATTGAAAATTTATTTTGCTTCTACTTCGTTAAGTGTTTAGTTGTGTGATTATGATAAAACGAATTCGTGCTTAATGATACAAATAAATCGTAATACCTTTTAGGATACATTTACATAATTTAAATCTAAGGTTTACTTGGGGACAAGTAAAGTTCAAGTGAGGGGATGTTTGATGACATCAAATAAATACATATTATTGTCATCATTTATCCTATTTATTTGACTTGTTTTATTACATTATCTATGAGAATCGATACTTAATTGTTTACTTTAGTAATTCTCAAGTAAAAACAAGCAATTGGTGAAACTTGGCGATTTTGGACGAATTATGGAGCAAAACAAGCAAGATGTCAAAAGTCTACTGAACTCCAGAAGATGCGCCGTATCTCTATCAACAGATACGCCGCAATATCATACTTAGATTAATTTGAAGACCATTGCCTGACTTTGAAGAATGCGCCGCATGGAATTCTATCATGCGCCGCTTATGAAACTTTGGTCAACGAAGAAGATCAAGCTCATTCTACTCCAGATACGCCGCATTACACTTCTGACATATGGCGTATCACTATCAAGACTTCACCAGAAACAATCCAAGATGCTGAAGGACATGCGCCGCATAAAGATTCAAGTTACGCCGCATCTGAAGACGGTGTACGAATATTCCAGAATAAATTAATCTTGGACCCCATGCAAAGTTAAGTCAATGCGCCGCATCTACTTACTTGATGCGCCGCATCGAACCCTCAAACAAAAACTATAAATACCCCAAGACCTAGACGAATTTTGTGTGCACCATAACCCTAAGGAGACGAACTCAGTTGAAGAAGCATCACAAGACACACCCAAATCGAAGATATTAGAGCTGTAAGAAGGTCTTGCATGTATTTAATTCATTAAGTAGTTTTGTTTTATTGTTTTTTTTTTCCTAAATGTAAAATATTATTAAGGAAATGCCACAAAGGCAGAGTACAAGATACAACATAGAACACCATAGACTAGAATGCATACTAGCCTATAAGAAAATAACATAAGGCATTGGACAAAACCCAAGCTTAAATACAACAGACTACAAATAACAAAAAGAAACTGGACTTGCAGCTAAATAGTTCAATATAGCATACTCTGAATACAGGAAGTGTCCAGGGACCAACCTGTCACCCCAATCCATCACCGTATACTATGCTAAACTAAAAAACTACAGGCCAGAACAATGTAGTCAATACAAATCCATCTACGCAAACATAACAAAGACTTAAAACAGCACAATCTTCAATCATCACAGCAATCCTCCAAGCTACATCATCAAGGTTAACCAGCTGAAACTTATCACAACCAATATCTAATACAATCCTCAATCTCACTCTGAAAAGAACATATAAGCAGAAAACCAACATGTAGAATTGCCTCCTTAAAAACCTTAGACCAAGCAAAACCATAAAGGCAAAATCTTGGAAAAAGGAAAAGAGTACAACTTCTACACAAATACAAACTTCTGAATACATATAAACACACAAACACTGATCATCAATAACCAACATCAATACACCCAACTCAGACTAATTAGAACAAGCTATGACCACTTCCATTGACTCTCCATCAGAATCATAAACTAGCATCCAACATAGATAAGAAGATCTCATAGCAAAATAACATCATCATGTAAATCACCCATCATGCTCCTATAATAAGCATCTTTAGACACAGGAAACTTCCACATAGCTGCAGCCTTAGAAACATCCTTAGAGTACTTAATATTCAGACTCATAAGTTTGAGTCTAACATTATCCACCACAATTTTAAATAAGCAATCACTAGATCTCTCAATAAATTGCATCCTCCTAATGTTCCTTTCCTGCCAAACAAAATAAACAGCATCCCCAAGCACCAATCTTTGAATAATGCTCCAAATCATATTTTTGGCAGGCTTATTAACAATCCCAGATATAATGTAAGGCCAATCATTACTGATACCATCTAAACAAGCTAATGGTTTTAATCTCTCCCAAAGTCTTTTAGAATAAGGACAAGCAAAGAATAAATGATTATGAGATTCATCCTCATCTTTACACAAATGGCATAACTTGTTCTGAATATTAAACCATTTAGCAAGTCTATCTTTGGTTTTTAATCTTCCTTTGACAGCAACCCAAAGAATAAAGCTATGCCTAGGAATACATTGGCTAAATTATACATGATCACACCAAATAACTTTAGGGCAGTCAACACTTAAAGCATTCCAAACCTCCTTAACACTAAACTCCACTTCATTCCCATAATTATTAGTCCAAATTGTTTTATCATTAATCTCATTACTTAATCTAGGAACCTCCAAATTAACAATAGAATCAAATCTACCCACCCATTCAACAGGCCAAACCCACTTATCATTATGAATCATATCAGATATACTAGCATTAATATTCAAACCAGCCAACTCAATCATTCTCTGGTTAATAATTTTAATAATAGGCCCCTCAAAACACCATTTGTCAAACCAAACATTACATCTTCTATCATTCCCAACTTTAACACTAATGAACCTCACAATTTTATCCCTTAACAGCATAATTTGCTTCCAACACCAGGATGAATTAACATTAACCTCAACAGTCCATATACTTCTACCTTTCAATATGTGAACATTCACCCACTTGACCCAACTAGACTCCTTATTACTAACTAGATTCCACAAGTGCCTAGCCATTAAAGCCTGACTCTTAGGTTTACACACTTCTTTCCAAGAAACACTAGCCATACCTTTAATAGAATCCCCCCAAGCCCATAAAAAACCCTTACTCATCTTTTCAATTTTCTCACAGACAGACATAGGCAGCATAAACAGAGACGCCCAATAAACTTGTAACGAAGAAAAGATAGAAGCAATTAATTGCAGCCGACCAGCAAATGTTAAATTTTTGTTCTTCCAGTCACCTAACCTTCCCATCATAACCTTAATTAGCCCATTACAGTCATTATTGGTAAGCCTTTTAGATATCATAGGTACACCCAAATACCTAAAAGGAAGAGTACCTTCACTAAATGGCATCAGCAACCTAATATCCTCCTTAATATTATCAGGCACATTACCAAAATAACTATTACATTTACTCGGACTAGGATAAAGACCAGAAGTTAAAGTGAATTCATCAAGAGCCCTTCTCAAAACAGATGCAGAAATAACATCACCATGACAAAACATTAATAAATCGTCAGCAAAGCACATACTCACAAGCTCAAGCTCTTTGCAATGAGCATGATATTTAAACTTATCTTCCATCTAAACTTGCCTCTTAATCATAAGTGTAAGAACTTCCATCACCAACGTAAATAAGTATGGAGAAACAGGGTCTCCTTGTCTTAAGCCCCTTCCAGATTTAAAAAAACCTTTAATTTCACCATTCACGCAAATAGAGAATGAAGCAGTAGTAACACATTGCATAATCCAATGAACCATAACAGTATGAAATCCAAACTGCTTAAGCGTCCACTCAAGAAATTGCCGACTAACTGTGTCATAAGCCTTCATAATATCAATCTTAAACGCACACTTCCTAACACCACTATTCCAAGAATAACCCCTCATAAATTCCTGGGCAAGTAAAATATTATCGCTAATCTATCTACGTGGAATAAAAGCAGATTGATTCACATCTACTAAATCATTAAGGCCAGGCTTAATCCTATTAGTAATAATCTTACTAATAACCTTATACACCACATTACAACACGCTATCGGCCTGTAATCAGTAACTTTCAAAGGGGTTCTATTCTTAGGTACAAGAGCAATGAGAGTATTATTAATCTCTTTAAGCAACTTACCTGTGAGAAAGAACTCTTTAACTACAGCAGTAAAATTATCACCAACAACATCCCATCCAGCTTTGAAGAATCTAGCAGAATATCCATCCGGCCCAGCCGCTTTATTATCATCAATACCAAATAACGCTTCCTTAACCTCACAATCTTTAATAGGTCTGATCATCCCCACAGCAATATCAACGGAAAGTCTTTTAGTAAACAAAGAAGTAGGCTCCTCAACTGGGTAAACAACATCACAAGTGCCCAAAAAACTCTGGAAATGAGAAACTGGGTAAACAACATCACAAGCGCCCAAAAAACTCTGGAAATGAGAAACAAATAGATTAGCAACATCAGATCCTCTAAACCAATTGCCCTGCTCATCTGACACTGCATCAATCCTATTCCTACTCATCCTTCCCTTAACACTATCATGAAAATAAGCACTATTCTGGTCACCCTCCTTCAACCATTGAATCTTAGATTTCTGAATCAATAGTTGCTCTTCATCATCTAAAGCATTCTTATAAGCATTATACTACACCATCTCTTCCTCTCTAAGAACAGGGTTAGAAGGATCATTGTCAAGGCTACATTGAACTCTATCCAACTCCACCTTAAGACTTTTAACCTTATCAAATACATTGCCATTATCCTTGTTTAGACTTATGAGATGCTTCTTCAAAAACTTCAACCTTTTAACCAAAACATACATAGCATACCCATTAGTAGGAACAAACCATCTATCTCTAAGTAATGGAATGAAGTCCTTCTTGGCAGCTAAATAATTCAGAAACTTAAACGACTTTTTGCAACTTTCATGACCATCTGAGTAAGAAACAATAATAGGAGAATGATCCGAAATTCCATACGGAAGAAAATTCACCTGACAACTAGGAAACTTACTCAACAAATCACAGTTTCCCATAGCTCTATCCAACTTCTTCAAAATTCCTAATTCTGGATTTTTCATTTTCTGAATCCATGTGTAAAACAACCCACTCATGTTGATGTCTTCCATGCCTATATCTTCAATACAATCTCTAAACTCCTGTATACCTTCATGATTCACCTTACTAATATTTGAATGCTCACTAAAGTATAAAATAACATTAAAATCACCCAAAATTAACCAAGGACTACTTCCCACCCCACTCTTATAATCACTTAAAACCTTCCATAGATTCATCCTAGACTTCATATTATTTTCACCATATATAAAGGATACATACATAGCATCATTGTCCATAACTCTCTTGACTAACAAATGCATAACTTGATCAGTGTAAGAGAGAAGTTGAACGTTGAAGATATTCCTATCCTACCCAATAGCAATTCTACCACCTTTTTTACTTAAATCAGAATTGGTAGTCCACTCCCAACCAGCAAACACTTTATTACAAACAGAATCAACAAACTTTTTCCTTAACTGCGTTTCAATAATACCACAAAGGCTTATCCCATTATCCCTAATTAACTTCTTAATTTCATTTTTTTTAAGAGAACTGCACATCCCCTTAACAATCCATGCTGCAATCTGAATTAACATATTACTAATTGATAGAAGATGCAGATGCAATATCATTATGCACCTGTTCAATACCATATCTTGAGTCATAAACTTAGCACTCCCATTAGTAACCTGAGCAACTTCATCCCCTTCATTGTCTTTAACAATTTTTTTCACCAGATTATCATACACATCATCCCCTACCACAGTTTTGTACATCTCAAGCTACTCTTCATCCCAAGCATCTAACTCATAATTAGAAAGAACCTGATTAGTTTTGTAGAAAAATTGCACCTCAATTAGTTTCTTCTTCCTACACAACCCACTAATTCTTTCCAACTCATCTCTATAAACTTCATCATAGACCTTTGCAAAAGCTTGATTCTCAGACAACCCATTCTCAACCATAGCAGCTTTAACCATGCTATCAGCCTTTGCTTTAGAACCCATAACAATATTCTTATTACTATAACTTATTTGCTTTTCTAAATTCAAAATCATCACCTTCATGCTATCCTCACTCATTCCTCTAATACTATCTTGCATTTTCTCTTTATAATTATCGTTTTCATCAGTAGACCAATTCTTCATTACTTCTTCCCTAATAAACTCACCTTTACCACACATTCCTTTAATTCTAGCTTTTGTAATATCCAACACATCATTACCATCATCATCCCGATCCCTAGCTAACACCACAAACCTATTTTGATTATTACTAGACTGACCAGCACTCTTAAAACCAGTTACATTTACACTTGAAATCTCATTGACGTTACCCTTAGCTTTATCAATTGTAACCTGACTGTTACTTATAGCTTCATCAACTTTACCCTTACCTTTGTCATTAGTAACTTGATTCTGCACATCCTTCCCATTTACCTCATTCATTTTCTTAGGTGGAACATATTGAGTACTTGTCCTATTAAACCTTTGAAAGTTATTGCCTCTTCCATACATATTACCTCTTCCTCTACCAGAAAAGCCTCCTTTACTATTATAATAATTTCCACCAGCAACCCTTCTATTACCATTAATATCCCAGCAACCCCACCTTGCACACTAGATACACCATTAACATAAGTAGCAACCTCTGCATTACTACCATTCTTCCTATAATCCACAGTCTTCCACTCATCCACCCCACCTTCCTTAGCCGCACCACCAGTAGAATTCACTTGCACATTACCCAAATCCTGACTTTTAGTACCATCAACCTTAACAATTTTGCTACACTTATCATTATCATGACCAAAAACCATACACTCATTACAAATAGGTGGCCTCCATGGATATTCAACTTTCAGTTGCATAGTCTTTCCTAAACTTTTATAGCACACATTAATATCTTCAACTAACCCTTTTTGGGCATCAATTTCCACCAGAATCCTAGCAAAATTGGCTCTTCCATAAGCTTTATCACACATGGAAGTAGTAATCTTATCCATAATAATAGGAGTTCCAATCATACTAGCTATTCTACTTAACCCATCACTATTCCAAGCCTCAAGAGGTATATGCCAGATTTTAACCCAAATTGGTGCCTTAGTTGGTTCAGGTCTAGTCATACACATCCCAGCTTCCCATTTCTGAATAAACAAAGGCTTACCATCAACAAGCCATGGTCCATTCTCAAGAACAGTTTGCATACCTTCTTCTGACTTAAACTTAATAAAATACAATCCACATTCATTCACAATCAAATCTTCAAAATGAAACTCCCTTCACATTCTTTTCAAATTCCCCATTATATCCCTATAGCCAAGTTGTAGCCCCACAAAATAACCAACCAAAGTCTTGGACCACAATCTACTACCCTCTTCCACAATAGGATCAAGATCAACAAATTCAGCCCCAACTTCATTTACACTCACAGGAATAAGCCTAAGTTTAGTATACCCACTAGGACTCAATCCTTGCACAGCTGAAGCAAAAGACACAATTTTAACATTAGTACCCACTTCTTTAGCTAAAGGGGTATCCACTTTAGTATTCACAACGGAATTACCCACCCCATCAACCTCAATAGGTGCACTAGTATTAGCATCTTTATTTGGTGAACTTAAACTAGGCCATTTCTCCTTATTGTTGAAAGAAAAATCAGCAGTAGCATTCTTACCATTCATATTCAACACCTCACCTCTTTTCAATATCCTAGGACTGCCAACAGGGCTGCTCCTAGTACTAAGAATAGGATTCTCATACACAGGCACAGGTATATCACCTATATTAATACTAGTATTCTTATCATTAACATCACCAATACCATTATTAACAGCTACATTAGAAGTGCTATCAATATTATCATCCTTACTTACCCTACCTTCCACTTCTTTCTCATATATTGAATCTCCACAACTTCTAGAATCTAAACTATCTGTATCAATATTAGACCCCATATCACCATCAATACCTTCCTCATACCCTTCCCTAGCTTCACTATTACCATCACCAGTTACACCTCCCTCAACCCCCTTATTATTTTTATTACCCTTACTTCCAACTTTCTGATTATCCTGCTTAAAACTAACATGAGCAGATTTACTATTACCTTTAGCTTGTTTATTATTCTTCATAGCCCCAAAACGATGATCATGATAACATGGTCAGGTATTTGTCTAAACTAGAAGTTGATAACCTTAACTTGCAATTAAAGTGTCAAAATCTAGAAGAGCGATTTAAAAACTCAAAAAACAAGACATCTTCGGATGCTCCTGAATTTGATACATGTTTCGAATTAACCAAACGTGATGAAAAGATTCAAGCTCACACTAACACGATTCAGAAACTCAGGACCCAAATTGCCCAATTGAAGTCTTCAAAACATGTGGTAACTGACACCAATAAACCTTCGTCGGTAGAGTCTCAGAAATTTCATCACCAAGACACCATCAATAAACTACTTTGTGATATAGAGTGGTACCAAGCTGAAAATTCCAATACCAAAATGCGTTACAAAGAGTTATACGACTCAATCAAAGTAACACGTGAGAAAACCAATGGTAAAATAGATTCTTTGTTAAATGAAATTGAGAACCTAAAGACGAAGGTGAAAGGAAAAATGTCAGTCACATCTCATGAAATGATTGTTTCTAAGGTTTCTAATGTTAGAAAACATGATGTTGAAGCGGTTAATATCTCTCTTCCCCTTAGGAATAACAAATGTGCTCACTATGCTTATCTGCTATATCTTAAGGATAGTCTAGACTTGCTTCGTGAAACTGTAGAAGAGGATAGGGCAAAGAAACCACTGGATAGTGTCACTCTAGACTCTTGCTTTCTCGCTATAAGATCTCAGGAACTTCTAGAATATGCTATTAGAACGTGCCCAATGGAAGACAACGAGCCCAATAGGCCTGATGCACCCTCACTGTTAGGTAGGAACAAGCGCGTTACCTTTAATGTGCCATTAAAAACGTCTGAACCCAGCACATCTGCAACAAATGATCACATAGCAGTCAAACAAACTAATGTTCCCGTCATTGCTTCTACAGGAGTAAACAGTGACTCTAAGGCTAGCGGGTCAAAGCCCAGTGGTAATACAAGGAACAATATGACTTCGCCAGCTAAGAGTGCTCTTGGGATGAAAGTAGAAGACCACCCTAGGAACAATAACATCTGCATGTGTAAAATGAATCGTGTTGATTCTAGTATTAGCGTTAAGCGTGCTGTAATTAATTCGAATTCTGTTGCAACGTGTAAGACATGTAATAACTGCTTAATTTCCAGTAATCATGATGCTTGTGTTTTATCTTATGTGAAATCCATTAATCGTACACGTTCCAAGAAAGTTAGAAGAGCTAAAAGAGTTAGGAGAACTAAAAGTGCTAAAGTGGAAAAACTTGTTTGGAAAGAAACTGGAAGGACCTTCACCAATGTAGGATACCAATGGAGACCCACTGGAAGAAAATTCACCTTAGGAAGTAGGTGCCCTTTAACTAAAATGATTCCACATAGACATAAGCTTGTTAGGGAATGGAAACCAACTGGCAGAACATTTCCCATAGAAACTACGTGTCTTGATACTAGGGCTACTGAAACTAAATGTGATGTCCCCACTACATCCACCATGTCTGAAGTGAATTCTGGTTGTACAAATCATGTGTGTGCTAACCAAACGGAACCCAATAGCATTTGGGGATCCACGTTTTTCAGTTATCCATTCTGGTCTGTTTTCAAATGCAGGTCGTACAAATCGTCCTGTGGTATTTGGACTCAGGCTGCTCAAAACATATGACCGGGGATCGCTCGCGGCTCAAAAATTTCGTGAAGAAGTTTATCGGTACAGTTAGATTCGGGAATGATCATTTTGGGGCTATCATGGGGTATGGAGACTATGTGTTTGGTGACAGTGTTATCTCAAGAGTGTATTACGTAGAGGGTCTTGGGCATAACCTCTTCTCTGTTGGTCAATTCTGTGATTCCGACCTAGAAGTGGCATTCAGAAAACATACGTGCTTCGTTAGAGAACTTGATGGGGCTGAATTACTCAAGGGCAGTCGTGGCACAAACTTATATACCATCTCTATCGAAGACATGATGAGATCCTCTCCCATTTGCTTGCTCTCCAAGGCGTCAAAGTACAAATCATGGCTATGGCATCGCCGGTTGAATCACTTAAACTTTGGCACAATTAATGAACTTACTCGAAAAGATCTTGTTCGTGGTATGCCCAGGTTGAAGTACGAAAAGGATCATCTATGCTCCGCATGTCGATTGGGAAAAAGCAAGAAATACACACACAAATCCAAAACTGTCAACACCAACTCAGAAGTCCTTCACACCCTTCATATGGATCTTTGTGGTTCAATGAGAGTTCAAAGTATCAATGGTAAAAGATACATTCTGGTTATAGTAGATGATTTCTCCAGGTTTACATGGGTGAAGTTTTTGAGATCGAAGGACGAAACTCCAGAAATCATAATCAAAATCATCAAGCAGTTGCAAGTCAGACTTAACAAAACCGTCAGAATCATCCGCACAGACAATGGAACAGAGTTTGTCAATCAACAACTCACCCAGTTCTATGAAAGTATTGGGATAAGTCACCAAAAGAGTGTTCCTCGCACACCTCAACAAAATGGAGTAGTTGAAAGACGAAACTGTACACTTGTTGAAGCTGCTAGAACTATGCTGATATTTTCCAAAACACCAATGTTTCTCTGGGCGGAAGCTATTGCAACTGCTTGCTACACCCAAAACAGATCATTGATACACCCCATCCATAACAAAACCCCTTATGAGCTAGTGCATCAAAGAAAGCCAGACCTCTCCTTCCTACGTGTGTTCAGTGCACTTTGTTACCCAACCAATGACAGTGAAGACTTGGGAAAACTTAAGGCTAAGGCAGATATCGGAATTTTTGTAGGGAATGCACCGGATCGGAAGGGATACTGAATCTACAACAAGAGAACCCGACGAATCATGGAAACAATTCACGTAACTTTTGATGAGCTGACTGAGCAACAGGTTTCAGGACACAACAGCTCTGGACCCGTACCTAATCCTTTATCTCCTGGACCAATCAGTTCAGGACTTGTACAGCATTCCACGTCTGCATCACCTTATGTACCACCCACTTGTGAAGAATTGAAAAGTTTGTTTGACCCGATGTTTGATGAATATTTTGAGCCACCCATCGCCAATCCAGGCAACGACAACCCACCTTTACCTCAAAATGTCGAGGCTCCTATTCCACATAACTCAAATGGTCCATCTATGTCGGTCTCACTCAGTCAAGATGCACCCACTGCCAGTACTTCACAAACTTCATCAAATCTTCAATCTTCTTCCGTACACCAAGGAGATGCAGTTGACAATTCCACTGAAGTAAACTCGTCTCTTCCTACTCAGGATGAGCCATTTGTGAATATATTTGCTCCAGATCCCACAACCAACACTACTTCATCAACAGATCAACAAATGGCTTCAACCTCATCCTATCCCCATCATCACGAGCATCTCAGAAAATGGACAAACGATCACCCAATTGACAATATCATTGGTAACCCATCTAGACCAGTGTCCACACGTAGACAACTTGCCACCGATGCCTTGTGGTGCTTCTTCAATTCCGTTCTATCAAAGATTGAACCTAAGGATTTCAGAGATGCATTGACTAAAAGCTCATGGTTCACAGCTATGCAAGAAGAGATTCATGAATTTGACCGACTCGATGTGTGGGAACTAGTACCTCCACCGGATTGTGCAATGATTATCGCTCTCAAGTGGATATTCAAGGTAAAGCTTGACGAGCATGGTGATGTAATCAAAAACAAGGCTCGCCTGGTTGCTAAAGGATATCGTCAAGAAGAAAGCATAGACTTTGAAGAATCCTTCGCACCAGTTGCTAGAATTGAGGCCATCAGAATCTTCCTTGCTAATGCAGCTAGTCTTAACATGATTGTTTATCAGATGGATGTTAAGACTGCATTTCTAAATGGTAACTTGAAAGAAGTGGTCTATGTAAGCCAGCCTAAGGGATTTGTGGACCTGGAGCGTCCTAATCACGTCTATCGATTAAAGAAGGCTCTTTGTGGCCTAAAGCAGGCCCCTAGAGCGTGGTACGACACTCTGTCCAAATTTCTTCTCACTAATGGGTTTGTCAAAGGCGTTGTTGATCCTACGTTGTTCACCAGAAAATCAAGCAAGCATCTTCTCCACGTTCAAATCTACGTGGATGATATAATATTTGCCTCATCAGATCCTAATGAATGTGATAAATTTGCTAAAGAGATGAACTCTGAATTCCAAATGTCTATGATGGGGCAAATGTCTTTCTTTCTGGGGTTGCAAATTTCTCAAAACCCAAATGGCAACTTCATTAATCAGTCCAAATATGCTCATGAGATTTTAAAGAAGTTCGGGTTTGACTCTTGTGACTCAGTTGACACACCCATGGTTGAAAGATCCAAACTTGATGAAGATACAGAAGGGATCCTAGTTGACCAAACTAATTATCGAAGCATGATTGGGTCCCTAATGTACCTAACTGCTAGTAGGCCAAATCTACTATTTGCAGTGTGCATGTGTGCAAGATATCAATCCAAACCCACCAAAAAGCACCTAGAAGCAGTCAAGAGAATCTTCAGGTACCTACAAGGGACAATCCACATGGGTCTCTGGTATCCCAAAGACACCAATATGGCTCTCACGGCCTACTCAGACGCAGACCATGCAGGATGTCAAGACACTCGACGAAGTACTTCAGAGGCAGCTCAATTTCTAGGGGATAAACTTGTTAGCTGGTCATCTAAGAGACAAATGAGTACATCATGTTGTGCTCAGATTCTATGGATGAAGTCGCAGTTATCGGATTATGGCTTCAGTTACAACAAAATTCCGATGTATTGTGATAACAAAAGTGCCATAGCTCTGTGTTGCAACAATGTTCAGCACTCCAGATCAAAGCACATTGACATTCGGCATCACTTCATCCGGGAACAAGTTGAAAAGGGGATAGTGGAACTTTGCTTTGTGAGGACAGAGTTTCAATTGGCTGACATCTTCACCAAAGCATTATCAAGAGAACGGTTTCAATTCATTCTCCCGCGTCTTGGAATGAAGTATATCACACCAGAATCGTTCAAAAGTCTTCAGGAAGAAAAAGAGGGGTAACGGATTTGCTTCAAATATCCTTGTACATAGTCTAAAACCAAAAAGAAAATACAAAAATATAAAACCTATAAAATCCATAAAAATGTGAAAAACCAGAAAATACCAAAAATAGTTCTTCGTTAGGCATGTCTTCTGTTTATCGATAACATTTAAGGACCTAGAAATGTCATTCAACAATGGCACGTCTCTTTAAATGAAGCTCGAGCAGAATTATAAATGGTTAAAACATGTCATTATGGTTTTCTATTACTTCAGATAGCAACCCGGTTTTCAAAATGAGGAAAACTCGTCGCCAAAAAGACGATTGTTCCTAACAACGGATGCAGTTCATCCGGGCATGGATTACTTTACATCCGTGCACTTCTGAAATTTTGTACGCTTCAGTGCATTATTTCTTGTTAAAGAAGAGAAGTCTTCTTTTTATCGCAAATATTTTCCCTTTTATGATTTTTCTGGAGAATATTTGTGAAAAACTTGGTGGTACCATGAGTTTTTGTAAATCAATCTGAACTTAATCGTTTCTTAAAATCACTCAATCAATGGCAAATTTTTTCCAAAATTATAAATGGTTCATTGATTGAGGGGGAGAGTGATTTCAAAAATCTTATAAATAACCACAACAAGCTTTTGTGCTCATAATCGGCAGTAAATAAAGAGTGTGTTTCTCATGTTATGTGTCAACATATGAATTTTTCATGAGTTTCAAATTAAAATTTATATCATTTTAAAACTCATCATCTTTGACACATAACGAGTAAAAGTTTCATCTCATTTTCAGAATATGCTTAACTCATTCTACATTTTTCTCCAAACTTGTTTTTAAATCAATTGGGATCACAAAATCTCAAGTGACTTGAAATTTGTGATCGGGGGAGAGAATGTGATTTATGTAAAGAAATCTGATAAAAATGTGATGTTTTGGAAACAAATGTATGCTCTCCCATATGTGCCAAACTCTTTTATATATGAATGCACATATTGAGGGGGAGCAAAATGGCTTTCGTTGAACAAATGGATTTGGCATCTCATGTGAGCGTGACTCAGACTTAAACGATCGAATTGAGAAACACAAATGTTAGTATTCGAAAGGATTTATCCAAGTAGAATGTACCGTTTCGAGAAACTCTTTTTAGATATGTACTTTGACAGGTCTAACTTCCTTTTTAAGGAATGTTAACAACTTCAAGTTAGTTATTAGGGCTAGTTATCACCTAAAAGCTGATAATGGATCCCTTTAACAAAGCAACGTAAACGTATCCCTAGGGTATATATCTATTTAGAGTGGATCAATTCAAAAAGTGCAACGCACCCCGACATGTGCAAATTTCTATCATAAACCAATGAGCACATGTTAAGGGGGAACATTTGAAAATCATAAAACTCTCAAAGTGTTAGCAAAAATGTGTTTCTTAATCATGAACACTTTGAGAGAGTTTTCAATGATTTGGTCGATGGCAACATAGGATAGTCATGAAGTTATAAGGTGGCTAAGGTTAGGAAAACCGTCCTATGATCCGCCAGAACCGGAGGGATCTACCCAAGGACAATACCGAATAGATAGTATTAGAAAGTCCTTAGGTATGATTATGAAAAAAGGAGATAAATGAGAAAGGAGAGAGAAGGGGTTGAAGAATTAAAAAGAAATGAAATGAGAAAGGGTGAAAAGAAATAGCCCTCCCATTATTCAACCTTAGGGCAGAAACCGGGTTCAATTCATAGGCTACTGATTGTTACTAAGCTGACATCGGCATTGAAGACAAGACGTCATGGACCCAGTGACGCACTGCACTAAACCTTCTAACCACTCAAGTTCTCTCAAAAGAGCTTGTTTCATTCTCACGGGGAACCCTGCATAATCTATCGACCGCTCATTACGAGCTATGTTGATATTGAAACAGGAGACACCGCTCCAGTCTCCGACGACCAAATAATGCACTTATCGAGTCTAGAGCCACAAGATGCATCAAAAGGTCTCATAGGAACATGTGCTACTTCTACCTTGGTTGGTCAACATTAAGGACGCCAATGGTAACTTTATGAGTCCTACGCAGATCTGAGCAATCTGCCAAGAACACTTATGAGGGAATATACGTATGTAATTTCCAGTGATTGAGTGGAAATTCCTGCCAGGGTCAACATCTAACAGCCCTGAAAGCAGGTCACTTCGGTAATCACTTGTGGATTACGCTTAGTGATCACGGCGGTTTCAACACGGTCTACAGTCGTGGAGTGATCTCCAGCGACTCACCTAATCGTTGGTGTACTACGGTATGTCAGTGAAAGCCCTCTCGGGGGTATCCGATTAGGAACGGCCTTGGCAAGGTTTAGAGAAAGTTTTCACACTATGCTGTTAACAATCTCTAAGTCCGAACCTGTAAGTGCCGGACGTATTATTGCTAACTGTCTTATGCAGGAATTCTTGGCAAATGTTGCTGATTGCGGAAAAGACGCAGATCCATCACCACATGCTCACACCTCAACAACACAACTTATGATATCATGATCATTTGATGGGCCTCAACAATGTTCCACAACTCTGATGCTGAAGATCATGTTTCTGAAAAGGTGTGAGCATGCCAATGCTAAGATATCGACATCACATGGAGACGATACTAATCAAAGACGGCTTAATGATGCTCTCATTGGATGATGAACACGAAGTAATGTCAAGGATCATCCAACACTCCATACAAACCGTCTTGAGTACACAAAGATGACTTGAAGCTACTCTTTTTGATGATAAACACGGAGTCATGGCAATAGTCATCCAATGCTTGAAAAAGTCATCTCACATCTACTGCTAAAGCACAAAGCCTGCAACAATGAAGAATCAGAGACTACGAGCTACCAACATCTTCAAAAGATCGAAATGCTAGGATTCAAGTATTAACTTCCGGGGTGACCTCCCTTAGGGGGAGATTGTTAGGAATACGTTTATTCACAGTCAAGACTCGGTCACCCCGAGCATAGATTAGCATTATGTAGCTCGTAGTATTTATCGTATTAGTTAGTAGATTATTAGTATAATAGTATGTAAATAGTATTCGTGGAGTGAGTCGGGTCTTCACCCACTGTGCTCGCTCTACAGCCTGTTTCATGAGGCATTTAGGGTACTTGTATAAATGCCCTCTACCTCCCAAGGTAGAAGGTTGAACCTCTCATTCTAAGCATACAACTAGTTTCTTTCTTCACTTTCTCTCTCTAGGTTCCACTTTCTCTCTCTAACTTATACAAAAGAAAACGCCACTTTGATCCATCATTTAACATGTTTGTGACTTAAAGAATATCCTACACATATACACACACAAGGCTCCCCATCTTATCAAACCCTTACACCTCTTGCATATTCCTTACAACCTTACACACATCACTTCCCCAACAACTTTATTTTCAAATTTACACACACTACTCACAACCATCTCATTCTCTACACACACTAGGCTCCCCATCACATCCATTCTTACATATTCCCTTACACACATCACATCCCTTACACACTTACACAATCCAACTCATACCTTTTATTCCTTACACACTTTTCATCTCAACCATTCATTTCCATACAACACATCTCAACCATCCATTTCACCTTCCTCCCCAAGAAATGGAATATCCTTCTCTTAACCCAACCATGGTTCACTTCTAACCCAACTATGTTACTTCTCTACATACTCATTTTCTCACCCAACCATGGTTAACCCTTAACCTCACCAACATCCACACTTTCTCACCAAGGAAGGAATATTCCATTGGATATACCCTTTAACCTAACCATGGTTTACTCTCTACACACTCTGTTAACTTAACCATGGTTACTTTTTAACCCAACCTCTCTCACTCTTCCCTATAGAGGAATATCCCATGACATATCCTCTTCCCTTTTTTATGCCATGTGAGGAATACCCATTCTACCTCTACCCAATTATCCTTTCTTTCTATCTTTGATAATTGGTTTTCTAATAAACACTTCACAAAATATTTTCCAAATTGGCTATTTGAGTTGGTAAACCTTAGATTGATTAATGATAAGGTTTATTATGTGAAGTACAATTGGGGGTTTAGCAAGGGTAGGTATTTAC
Source organism: Artemisia annua (assembly GCA_014162995.1). Classification (NCBI taxonomy): domain Eukaryota; kingdom Viridiplantae; phylum Streptophyta; class Magnoliopsida; order Asterales; family Asteraceae; genus Artemisia; species Artemisia annua. The sequence continues at coordinate 78,486 of LBNU01012573.1, read as the reverse complement.
AAGACCAACACCCAACACTTGGGAAAATTGTACAGTGCCTCTAGTGCGTCACCCATGCGTTGACGTGTGGGCAACGCGCCAGGCTCGGTAAATTTTTCCAAAGTTTAGGTCTTGGTCTATAAATACCCCCATTGGCTCTTGCATTCCTCACCCCTTGCCATTACTCTTTCTCTCTACATTCTTTCTCTATTATCCTCTAATTCTATCTTGTGTTCTTAGTTAAACACACTAACATCTTTGAAAGAACACATCTCCTTGCAAGGGAAGAATCTTAAGAACTTAATCCACTATTGTGATGGTGTCGAGGGTCTTCTTCTTATACCCTTTCTATTACAGTCGAGTCTCTAGGTTAGGTTAGGGCTTGGTTGAACAAACACTTATTCATTTAATTGTTTGTAAGGTAAGTCTTGTATCTTGGTGACCAAGACTAGATCATTGGGGATCTAGTTGGGGTTTGATACTTCCGGTGGGAAGTCTTGGTAGTGGTCTTGGTGACCCTTAGGTGAAGTCGAATCACGCGATTCTTTTGGGTGGTTTCCAAGGGCGGAATACTGTTGGTGAGTAGCTCCTTCTTTGTGAGCATCGATATTAGGGAATATCGGTGGAGTGAATTGTAACGGTTTGTAGTCTACCGAAAGGATTATACTAGTGAATAGTATCATGTCGTGGATTCGCAACTGGATGTACGGATGGTATAAACCCCCCATCCCGAACCAGTATATATCGTGGTGTCTCTTTACTTACTTTGTATACTTGTGATTGTATTAGTGGTTATTATTCTTTAAACCACTTGGTTGTCTTAGTGGCTTAAAGTTTTTAAACACTCAAAAAGCCGAAGAAGCCGTATTCACCNTAGTGAATAGTATCATGTCGTGGATTCGCAACTGGATGTACGGATGGTATAAACCCCCCATCCCGAACCAGTATATATCGTGGTGTCTCTTTACTTACTTTGTATACTTGTGATTGTATTAGTGGTTATTATTCTTTAAACCACTTGGTTGTCTTAGTGGCTTAAAGTTTTTAAACACTCAAAAAGCCGAAGAAGCCGTATTCACCCCCCCCCCTCTACGGTTCTACAGATATTACAAAACTATATCCATGAAACAATCTTCAATGCTTCCCCTTGACTTAAGATCTTCTTGAACATGTCACCACACATCATAAGCTGCAAACCTGTAATCTTCTTCCCCTTTTTGTAATCATCTAATAGGGGTCTTCTGTAGATATGCAACTTGAATAACACTTCCCCTCAAGTGGTGCATGTAGATGGTTAAACATATAATCAATAAGCTTCCCCTGAAACTAATATGTTTACCATCTTTTGAATCACGAACTCTGTAGGCTCTATGTAATGATTACTGATGAAGAATACAGAGTATAATGAATTTGTTGAAGAAGTAGAATTTCCCAAACTTGCGTCTTATATCTTGTAATATCCACGTGACTCCAAACTCATACTAGACTACAAAGTATAAGTAGACCGCAACCTCTTGACAAATCCTCAACTAAATGAGACACTGAGCACAATAACGTAACTCCTTAAAGTGATAGCAAATGTGAGCATTAAGCACCTTCAGTTTGTAGATCACACACCTTTGTTAGATTCATCAAGTCTTTGTCACATCATTAACGCACAAACAAGTTATCTCCAAAGTGTAACACCCACTTAGAGATATGATAAGAACACAAACTTGTGAAACTCAACTACAACATCAAATAAGCAATATTCAATTGTCTTCGTAATCACATCTTCAAAGAATCTCCAAAACGAGCCATAAAATAATAAGAATAAACTGAAATTATTCAGTTCTGTCTGAGATCCAATCTATGTGTCACCCGATATCTGTCAAACACAATCCTTTATTGTCTGATATTGGTCAAGCCTGGCAGTATTAATCACGCTGCCAGCAGTACTAAGTAAGAACACACAGTATTAACCAAACTGCCTTTATAAGGTAGCAGTATTAATATCAAACAAGCAGTATTAAGTTTTCTTGGAGCAGTACAAACCGAGAGCAGCAATATTAACCCATAAAACGAGCAGTACTAACCTTCAATAACCAACAGTAGAAATTTATTTTGTTCCAGTAACCACAAAACGAATCTGATCATTAAATAATAAACCTCTCGCACACCGATCAATAAAGCAATAAACAATAGCAGCAACGACCCACTATCTTGAATGAATTGATAGACCACCGACCCATGATGAGATATTACTAGATATAAAATTTAATTTCTCAGTGACAAGAGCAACAAAATTCTTTTGCACGAACAATATTCTCCGATCATTGAAAGTTTGACCAATAATAATCACCGAACCATTAACTTGAAGAACCAATTGATGACAACAAATAACCAACCAATTAATACCATTCAATACAAGGTTGAAAGCATCATGCACTAATTGACAAACTTCGATCCACAATTATCAATACGAGGAGGAATTAATTATTTGGAAGTGCCATGTGAATGACGACAACCATTTCTTCGACAGATTCTGACCCATAATATATTACGAGGTAACAATATTGAATAGAAAGCATCATGTGCTAATCAACAAGCATAATTAAATAGATACTATTTAATATTTATGTTGTGTTGTATTTTGCCTCCACAGAAAACCAATCGTAGATCAAGAATACCTTAAACAACCGATAAACTTGAAGAAGCCTAGAAAACCAATCGTACATTTTTGATTCAACGCCTGAATAATCCTTTGACAAATTGATCAGACCTTCCTTTAAACTGCTTTCTTCGACACCTTTTACCAGATCTGCTCCAATTCAACGACAGAAAACCTTGAATAAACCCTAGATATCACGAGCCCCTCACTCTGATACCAATAGTTAAGAATCATTTAAGCCCATCTAGGATATTGTAACAATGATTAATAAACTTGCATAGCGGAATAATAACACAAAAATCAAAGTTACTAAAAGGTTTTCTTTATTCACTAATAAACTAACTAATATACACACGCTTTCTTTGGTGTGTCTAGACTCTCATTGGGAGAGTTCTATGTTTTCTAGATGTTCTATTCGACATACCCTTCATCTCTTTATATACTAGAGGATGCTAGGGTTTACAAGACTTAACTAAGAAGATAATAACAAATCTTTTAAACTTTAAGTTTTATCTTCTAAATCTTCTATCTACATAAAACCTTGAATAAACCCTAGATATCACGAGGCCCCAACCCCCCCCCCCCTCGGCTCTGATACCAAATGTTAAGAATCGTTTAAGCCCATCTAGGATATTGTAACAATGATTAATAAACTTGCACAGCAGAATAATAACACAAAAATCAAAGTTACTAAAAGGTTTTCTTTATTCACTAATATACACACGCTTTCTTTGGTGTGTCTAGACTCTCATTGGGAGAGTTCTATGTTTTCTAGATGTTCTATTCGACATACCCTGCATCTCTTTATATACTAGAGGATGCTAGGGTTTACAAGACTTAACTAAGAAGATAATAACAAATCTTCTAAACTTTAAGTTTTATCTTCTAAATCTTCTATCTTCATAAGGAGATCTTCTAGCTTTTAATTCTTTCATACGTAGAATTCCAATGCTGACACATTAATCCCTTGTAGTTTTGTAATCATCAAATTTATAATTCCCAATATTATCCTAGGTGCTTACGCCAAAGCGGAGGAGGTTTGATCCTTTATCAAGCCTATGGTAATCTATGTGCTATGATAGGTAGATAGTGTGTATTTGTCCATTTCCATAGTGTTATATAACTTATACACTCGAGAGATGAGAGAATCCAAACACTTTATGTGAGGTTCTAGTATATAATTTTTGTGCTTATTATGACTATTGTAGAATGAGTTATGTTGTAAATTATCTTTAAATTATTGCTAAATGCCCTCGAACTTGTAAATTGATTAGGATTAAAGCATATTTTCTTGAGGACAAGCAAATCCCAAGTGTACGGATATTTGATAAGGTGTAATTTTATATGTTTTGAGGGGTCATTTAGCATCTAAATCCGTACATATTTGATCATTTATTACCCTAAATCATTTCTATTTGAGTATTAGGTACTTGGGAAGCAAATGATGAAGAATAGCACATTTTGGTCTTGATAGGACAAGAAAACGAAGAAAACAACAACAGCGTGAAAACCGCCAGAAAAAGGGCTTGGGACGGCATTACAAACACAAGGTGATGCCGTCACTTGAAGTTTACGAAGATGATCAAGTTTCAAAATTTCTAAGTGACGGTTCAGGCGATGGAGACGGCCTCGAGCTGACGGCGTCATGACCAAGAAAGTGAAGAGCGACTGCGTCACAATTCGTAAGGTGACGTGATGAGTGTGCAAATACTCATCATTTTTATCACATTTAGACTGCCAAAACATCTGAAAACACACAGAAATACCCTAAAATATATAAAATATCACAAAAACATGTTTTTATGTGTTTCAGATACAAAAGGATTGAAAACTGATGAAAAATAGTCAAGTTTGCATAATTGACAGTTTCAGTCCCTTAACTTTCACAAAATGGCAAATCTAGTCCCTGGTATTTCAAAACATGGAAAATATCATCAAAGGTCCTTTTTAATTCACAAGTTGTCAAAAGAAATCCTTTAAAGTTAAAAATCACAAAAAAGAGAGAAGATTTAACCTACATAGAAATCCAAATAAATGTTGCACTTCCCTCATGCTTTTATAGGCTCTTTGAGCCCTCCAACTTCAATGACTTACTGAAAGAGCAAATCCCTTCTCTCATCTTCTGGCCGTTGTGTAAAAATGCTGGGTTTTCTTGGATATCATATCTATAGCTTAATAAACTTGATTATAAAAATAGCAGCCAAAAAGCTGTACACGTTGGCTAAGATTAATTTGTTAGACCAATATTGTATGCTATAGCCATAAAGAGATGCTTAAGATAAGGATAAGTGAAAGCATTAGTATATTATAATAGAGGGGTAACTTCAAATGATTTGGTGGTGGTTTTGTGTTGAAAAAAAAAAATCAAAGACGATTTGAAAAAGGTGGAATTTATAGTTTGAAAAATAGTATGGCAGCAATAAATATGTGGAAGGCTAAGGGTAGGTGGATTATGTGATGAGTATGTATAAGAGGTGAGTGGATTATGGATGACCAGTGGTGTGCAAGCAGGAGCTGGAAGAGGGTGAATGAGAGAGGCAAGATATGATACGTAGGAAAGGGAAGACGGACGGGGGGAGATGTATTAAAACGATCATTTATATGTATTTTAAATGTTATGGGCTTTGAGTTTAGAGTTATAAGGGCAGAGAAAAAAAAGAGGAAAAGGCTGGGTAGTAGGTATTTTAAATAATTGGTGGGAATTAAAACCTTGGGTTTATAAAAATATAAGATAATGGAAATCACGTCTAAATAGAATTTCAAGTAAAATTAACCAAGGACAACAAATGTAATCATTTATCCCAACATATCAAGGACTTTGTATTTGGTGTATATGTTCAAAAATTATCAACAAGGACATAATTATGGCCATATGCTGAATAAAACAAAGACAAATTTTACAATCCAATTCTTTTAACCTTTAGCGAGACAATTTATGGTTGTTCTTGGATTTTTGAAGGGACTAACAGTTAAAATATTCTAAAATTTTCAAAATGTTCAAATTGTAATACTTTATGAATTAGTATAAGTATTATTGGTGATAAAATTCAATAGTTTTGAAATAACCAGGGACTATTTTATGCCCTTTTTTGAAACGTTGGAGGACTTTTCTGCAGTTAATGAAAACTTTTATCCAGGGACTCAGAATGCAATAATTATTTGACTTCCTTGGACTAATATGATAGACTATTTCTTTCATTTTGAACCTACAACGGCCTGTAATTTTCAAAGTGTGAACTTTCAGCGGCCTATTTGTCATTATTTCAACTTGATGGCCAAAGTTGTCCT